>VDFB02127208.1:0-26475 GCA_007258455.2 Sequoia sempervirens | reverse complement strand
TGTCTTGTCACCTCCAGCCCTATGCTAGTCACGCCAATTGGGTGAATTTATTTCACTAACAAAGAAAATTGATGGAAATTAATGCCAACTTTTGGGGGTCACCAAATGGTTTATTAAGTTTATGATGTTCATTTCGATATCCACTTTATCCTATTTGTGTTCTTGAGCTTTGCAACTATCTTTAAATTGTGAAGAAAAATATTCCCCTATGCACACCTTGTCCTTGATTGTTGCTTCTTGTGAAATGTTTGAAAACCAATCCCAAAGTGGAAGTATAATTTTTGGACATCAAGAATCAAGAATACCCTTTACCAAATATTGAGTTCACAAGATAAACTTTAGATTACATGTTTGATCCCTAAGAG
Source organism: Sequoia sempervirens (assembly GCA_007258455.2). Classification (NCBI taxonomy): domain Eukaryota; kingdom Viridiplantae; phylum Streptophyta; class Pinopsida; order Cupressales; family Cupressaceae; genus Sequoia; species Sequoia sempervirens. Next base: position 26,110 of record VDFB02127208.1, on the reverse strand, counting down.
CCTTTAAAATCTTTTCAAGTATCATAGATTAGGACTTGCCTCTAAAACTGATGAAATTGTTGCAAACAAGGTATGTTTTATATCCAATCCCCAACTCCCAAAAATTATTCAACATATTTCAAATGTCACTAGATAGTAGTGTAGTGTCAAAAAAAGTAACCCTTTTCCACACTTCATTTGGATAATTGACATAAAATGTAATTATCTGCATCTTAGAGTGGTGTTGTAATGTGTTGTAGACATTCACATCATTATAGTACCTTCATTTGATTAAAACATTCCTTAATTGGTCCTTTGCAAAGGTGTTGTGAAGTGTTGTAACACACTTTCATACTTTTCTAGGATTTATTCACTTAATTAAGCTTAATGGGCCCCTTCTTAATAAATGTATTTAAAGTTGTACCTTATTTAAGTGTTGTAAAGTGTTGTAAAGCACTTTCAAATTTAAATAGGGTGGTCTTAATTAATTGTGGTTAATTGGAGTTAATTAACCCCTTTAATTCAAATTTAAGCCTTAATTATGACACCTCCCGAAGATCTATCGCAACACCCATGATTTCAATATTATAACATTTCATTAGGAAAATTTAGGTCCTCAAAAATGGTGCAAGGACCCATTCACCGTAGGTGGCAAATGGGTCCTCCCTTAATAGGACCCCCCTTTATCAATTGATCTAAAATGGGTTTTTATTGCTATTTTCATCCCCTAGGGTTAGGTCCTATAAAATTGAGCCAGGAACCATTCACCCTAGGTGGAAAATGGGTCCTCCCTTAATGAGGACCGCCCTTTTCAAATTTCATTCTAGTGGAAATTTAATAAGTTTTCTTTCCAGATCTAGTGTCGGCCTTAATTGTTTGAATTTTAGGGTTAATGTCTTAATTTAGTATAAATAAGGGATTAATTCACATTGTTTCTCCTAACACCTTTATGAAGCATTCTATCAATTTCAAGAGAGCATTTCAAGAGCATTCACAAGGCATTTCAACGCAGATTTGAAGAGTCTATTGAAACAATTCAAGATCATATCATCATGACAAGGGTTTGATGCATTCATGTGTGTTGTTGAGCTAAGAAGTGGATGTGGTATTGAAGATCTACTTGCAAGCATTGTTCACATCACTTTCAAGGATCCAAAATCTACATTCTTCAAGGACACTACATGCTAGTTTGTAGATTTTTCTTACAAGACATCATCCAAGGTGATATCAATTACATATTTCATCTTTCATGCTTCAGTTCATTTTTTTCATCATTTGGTTTAATTACCTACAAGGGGTTTGACCGAGGAAAACCCCCATTCCCTAACAAACAAGTTTTATTCCCTTGAATGTGTGTTTGTAGATTTATAGGTTGAAGATCAAGTGGAGCAAGTTTGGAGCAAAATTCTCAAAGTTGTCAAGATGCAAAAGTTGCCATTCAAAGTGAAAAATAAAATATTTGAAGCTACAAAATTATCTATATAGACCTCCAGAAGTTGATAACGAGGACTTTGAGAGTGCATACATCAAGGTACAGAACACTGATCCTAGTTTCAAAAACCCTAACATGGACCCATTCACCATTGAAGGCGAATGAGTCCTAGGTAGCTTAAAAAAGAGTTTTTGACAAGGTACACAACTTTTTATGCTCAAAATCCTTCCCTCAAAGTTTCTATAATAGTTATGGTCATTTTTTGATTGTTATTTGCATCTTTTAGCTCTCATAATTGAATGTTTTAATAAGGAAAATATTTAGTGGTTTATGATCTTTTCCATTCATGGTGGTAAACCCTACCTTTTCTATTAAACAAGTAGATCCTCTTAAAGTATTATTTTTATTGCAAGAAAACAATAGACTATGCACTCAACACCCTACTCTCAACAGAGTGCAAGAAAAGTGGATTCCCTCAAGAAGGATGTTTTAACCATTTGGTAGGTTTTAAGGGGTAGGACTGAGGGATGATTGTCAAAAATTTTGTTTTACCTTTAAAATTCTTTGAACAAGTTATTGCTTTACATGTTATGAGGAATATCTTAACTAGTATAACTTTGTTTGAAAAGGTGTGTTTTTATTTTGAGATGGATTTATTGTAACACTTGGTGTTTTTATATGCAGGAGATATGTCACCCAAGTATCCTATAGAAATGAAGTACCAATACAAGGGGTATCATCCACCATCTAAGATGTTCTCACCCTACATGGAGATTGGTGATATGAACCTCAAACATATAAAAATTGATGAATTCAAAGAAGGACCAATGATGAAGAGACTAGGACATGTGTTGCCACAACATTGGAAAACTCTAGATTGGTTGAGGCAATATATTTTTAAATTATTGTTCAATCCTTAGAGTTGGTGTTAACATGCACCCATTATTATAACCATAGAAGAAAAAAGATAATGAGATCGGTAGGAGAAGTGGTGCTCGATGTGAGCATAGATATGAATGAAAAGGTCTTCAAGATTCCTTCCTCCCCCCAATATGAGGAAATTTATATGAAGAGGGCCATGAAATACTTTTATTACAATGAGGTAAGCAACCTCAACCACATTAACAATCAAATGCAACTTAACCCTAGAAAGGTGGCCCTCAAAATGGCCAAAGTCCAACAAAAAAGTGAATTGAAGGAGGATATCAAGGATTTGATTATATCATTGAGTAGGGTATTTGGGTATCTTGATTCTAAGGGTTATACCAATGGATGGTTAACTCCATCATGACTATCAATGACAACAAAAATGATAAATTTGATTGGGCCACACTGATTAGTGACACCATCCATGAACAATTAAAGACTATTATTCAAACATCTAAGTTCTACATGACTTCATACTTGGTGTATTTATTGTATTCTCAAGCCACTTTCCTTGGTCTAGATAAAGTAGGTTCCTTATAGCTTGGGGAGGTAACCATATACAAGTATTATCCTCAACTGAAATTGTAGGATGGTATACCCATTTCTATGTTTTCAATAAGAACATTTTATATGTTTTTATCAAAGGTTCAAAGGAAGATAAATATCTAGGAGGATCTCCAATGAATCCATGCAAGAAATCAAGAGTTGGGGGAACTAGTATATCCAGTTCAAAACCTTCACATATGTTCGAGTGGCTAGCTTCCACAAGACTCCATATAAGTTTCCAAGGTACCCATCAGATAAAATGCTCTTTTTAGAATTTTTTAGATAGGAGATTAAGATTCACCAACTGATAGTGGGGAAACAAAAGTTTGGATATAGTTTCCTAATCAAAATGGGAGTGTATTCATGTGCTAATATGCAAAATTCTAAGAGTGTAGAAACAAAATTGGAAAAGTACTCCCTTGTGGTTTATAATGATGCTCGGGGTAGGTATGATCAAATAGGAAAGATCAACAAGGTTATAGGTTCTTTCTTCATCCATGAGCCTAAAGTAGAAGACCATTGGGAAAACTATGAGGAAGAGTTTGAGGTAAGAATGAAAGAATACTTTCGATTGACATTAAATTTGAGTAAGTCTTGCATGGAGGCTCAAGTGCCTAAGGATGTGAAAGAAAATGGGAAGGTCTTGGATCGCATTTATAGTGGGAAACATATCTATAATCAAGCAATCTTCAGTAAAGATTGTTCGGTAGATGAAAATAAAAAATATTCAAACAAGGCTAGAAGGTGTCATAACTCATTCTCTTAAGTGGCTTAGACACCCTTCTCCTATGATGAAGTTGCCAAAACCTATAAAAGTAATAGAGAAAGAGAAATTAGGTGAACTATCCTTCATTTTTGTAGCCAAGACTAAAAGTTCCTCACCTCCCAAAGTGGAAAGGAAGAAAAAAAAGGAGAAAGAACCAATAACTACCAGTTCAAGTGAGGAGGATATTAAGGAAGGAGAAACTTTGGTTAGAAGGAAAAGGACTAGAGAGGCCATTCAAGAAAGAGCTGCTCAAAGGGAGTCTCAAAAAACTTATTCCTCCTCCCCTCCACATGAATCGCCCCTACCTTCACCTCATCCCTCTTTAAAATCACCACATGATACACCACCATCTCCACCTCCAAATTCTTCTCCTCCTATTCCATAAGATGAGCCACCTACCAGAGAGGAAGAAGCTCCCATCAAGGAATCAATAGAAGTAGTGCTAGAAGAAGGGGAGATACAAAGAGGGATCCCCACAAAAGAGGAAGAGAATAGAGAGGTCCCTACTAGAGAAACTATAGCTAAAGAGAGAACATGAACTAGAGTAGGTGGGAGAAACTCATGATGAAAAAATCCTAAGGGAAGAAGAGATTAGAGGAAAAATAGAAGAACAAGAGACCAAGTAGGTTGATTAACAAGGATCCCATAACTTAATGATATCATGTTTCCACGATCCATATATAGCTAATTCAAAGTATCATTTTTGGATTTCATTGTGTATGAGATTTGTGCATCAACATTTCATATTTCTTCTTCTCTAGCTCTGGTTTTTTATCTTGATATTGGATCACGAAGTGTGATCTGAAATGTTGATGCAAAAATATCATACACAATCAAATACAAAAATGATTGTTTAAATCAGGCTCCCATAACATCATCTCTTCCCATGTTACAGAAACATTAGTTTTCATACCCATAATTTGTATCAACCATACAATCCAAAAGAGGTAAATGACATATGTGGAAGGCAGCTTGGAACAAAGCTTGAGCATTTTTTCAAAAGCCTTTCAATCTCCAATGAGGAGAAGGAAAAGGGCCAAAAGAATATCCACAATCACCATGGACAAGAATGGGAACAAACTACACAAATAGTTGTCCCTCTAGTGGATAAAATTGAGTCTGCTCGATGTGGCCTAAAGACTACTAGATCAAAAAGATTGATATGACAAGGTAGCGGAGGTATGGATATTTACAGTTTTGACAGTTATAGTTTGATACTCTTGCTACGAATGGGGTAAGATGGAGCACCCATTTCACTGTAGCTCAATGCTCTTTACTTGGATTTTCCATGTATCTACTGACAAAACCAACTTTATGTAAATTATCTAGTCTTGTACATACCATGACATACATTAAAATTTCTATTGCATTAGCATATGATACACAAGACATATAATCCTTTTCTTCTTTTATATTGAAACATATGAAAAGGAGATCCCTAAAATAGGATGTGAGATAAGGGGGATATGCCCAAGAAAAGAAGGGGACTATCCACCTAATCAAAAATCCACCTTTCCAATGTTCATTAGGAAGAGAGATAGTGCCAAAAATGATTAGAATTGACTTACAACCCTTAAGGTGCGTCAACCCTATGTTTTTGGACACTATGGTACCTCAACTTCCTTATGACAGAAATGATTGAAAAACAATTTTGGGAGAAAAAGAAAAGTGTTTTAACAATGAAACCTATGTGATCTAACACTTGGAATATGAGGTATTATGATAATACTATTAGAAACAATAATTAATTAACATATTTGAGAAGGTTAGGATGGAGTTTACCTAGCTCCAAAAGTGGTTTTCAAGTTCTTTTGATGGACATATTCACCCAGGGATGAATGGGTCTCTGTATAGTGGTCTTAAATTATTTTTTTCTAGATCTCAGATCTTGGATCTAAGCTTCTAATTCCACCAGGTTTGACTATCTAAAAGCTAGAAATAAGATTTGTAGGTGAGTTTGTGTGTCTTGACAACTTTGATGACAACTTTGACAAATTTGCAACATTGCACTTTTGATCAGATTTCAATCCTTCTTCACCTATAAACCTAGACATGCAAAGAGAGAAGAAAAATTATTTGTTTTTGGGTGGATAAGGGTTTTCATTGGTTAAACCATAGTTTGGTAATTAAACCTTGATAATGAAATAATGAAAAAATGAAGGAATTGATGAATGGATAAAGCTTTTTGCACCTCACCAAACCCTTTAATGGATACCTTTAGAGGACTGAATTCTAACGCATCTCTCTAAGGATTGGATCATGCATAAAATGGATTGATTGCTTGATAGATCTTGATGCTTGAATGCTTGCTTGAAACTTGAGATCTACATCACAATGTTAGCTCCAAAAACATGCATGAATGTAAATAACTTTGAAATGATGATATGATCTTGATTGTTGTTGTAGATGACTAATAAATCTGCTCTCTAATGCTCTTAACAATAATATTCTCTTGTGAATTTTTTCTTAATGCTAGATAATGTTTCCTCTTAGATACAAATTGATAAAAGGACCTTGTATTTATAGGTGTTTCCTTAATCACCCAATAATTGAACACCAAAATCTAACCTTTGCAACTTTAATTTAGATAATTAAAATGCCACTAAAAACATATTAAAATTTGGGTCTCGAGACTTAAGGGATACCCATTCACGGTTGGGGAAATGGGTCATGGGACCTAAACCTAGGCCACTCAATTTTTAAGATGTCAAATTTTAGGCATTAATTAAATGTGGGTTCCACTTTCAAAAAATAAATTAATTTGGCTTGTGAATGCACAATTTTGTAGTGGTTTGCACCTATTCATACTAGTGAGTATAGATGTGGCTTGCACTGTCGTCGTCATCCCTCCATCAAAAGTAGTAGAGGACTCCCTTTGACCGCTCCCGTGTTGATCGGGTATCATCGAATGCCACCCATTGTCTGTGGATAGGTAGTCTGAGGATTTGATAGACATCCTTGGGTGAAAGATGACGTGGTGGCATCTCGTTGCTCCATCAATGCTATAAGCATCTACGCATGATAGCACATCTTTGGCATGGTGAATACATGCCAGAGACCAACTTGCTCTAGATGTGTGACCTCATCTATAGTGAGAAGATCCCTCTAGTTGTGAACTAGTTGGTAAGCCCATCGTCCAGGATGCTCATGAATCTCTTGATACTCTTGCAAAAGTGGAAAAAAATATTAGTAAAAACATAGGATCTCAATTGGGAAATAATTTTTTTTATATACTTATGCACGAGACATAGACATCTACATGTCACACAAAAATCCCTATTCACCATGGATGCCTCAAGGATGATAGCGCATCCTTGAGATGCCAATGTAGGATTGGGACTTTAGTGGACATTCTAGACGATAATGCACATTTTGGACGCGAGCATCGAAAATAGACGTCTGCATAGCTCAACGATGAAAAAAATGCTAAAAAGGAGCTTAAATTCACTAAAAAAGAGGTTTCAAGACCTACTTAGTCCACCTTGTGACCCTTGACTATGTCGTCTCATAGCTGCTCCAATGTAGGTGCCTCATACTCCCTCCTACTCGACATTTTGTTGACTTCTCTCACAAAAGTCAACAATTTGCTCATAGTGAATAGTGAAAATGACCCTTTTAGGGACCCACCAAGGTATATATAGGCCACTCGGGGCCCACTTTTCCTAGAGTTTGTAGCCCCCTAATTTCTCTTGAATTTACCCCACCAAGCTAGGGGAAAATGCAAGAGGGTGGATATAGTCACCTCTTGATCGCATTTTTCTTCTGAATCAATGAATTTTTCTTGACCATTCTTCTCACCATGATAGCTTCTTCCAAATTTTTAGAATTGACCTAAAATTTGAGTTTTGTAGGTTCAAGTTTTGCACAAATTTTCACAAAGGCTTTGTTGCTACTTGTTGAGCTCAGTTGTTGGGGGCACCTTCAATATCAGTTAGCTCGACCACAGTGGCCTCTGAGGTCCCTTTTCCTGGCATGCAAATCCGTAAAATTCAAATTTGAGGTGAAATTTTTTCTTCTCTACTTTAGTGTGGCTCATTTTTCCCTGAATCAATCCCACTAAAGTGGGGGAAAAATGTAATGTCGTAGAATTACACCTAGGGACAATTTCACATTTTTGCACTTTTTCCTAGCATTTATCACACCTTAGAGCATTAATGACAAAAATTCCATGACTCAGAAGATCTCACAATTTTGACTCCATATGGAATAGTGGTAGAGCATCAAAATCCTGACAACATTTTTCCCAAAAACCTAGGCCTTGGGGGCCTACATGGTACACAGGTGCTTGTGCAACATGCTAGCATCCTAACAATTTTTTGAGTTTAAAATGATGAATCTCAAATCCTGACTCTCTCAACACATGTCCTAGTAGTCAAAATTCAAATGTAACAATTCTTTTCTGCCCTTGCATGCAACAAAAAACCTTCCTTGGCTCTCATTTAGGGGTTCAAGCCATTCAGTCAAGCTCTCTCAACACTTTCACTCTTGAGTTCTCTTCATTCTTGATAGTAACACTCTTGCAAGTGAAGCCATGCTGGACTAAGGTCCTTCTAACAAATACAACTCTCAATAAAGCATTGAACGGTGCATCCATGCACTCCGAAGAGGGTCTGGGATCGTGGGTAATGCTCTCTCTCTCTCTTACTCTCTTTTCCTACAGTTTGTTTATTTTCTACTTAGTGGTGCAGGGTTTTCTTTCACCACATGCTTTGTTACTTTGTTTACAATCCTTTCCAACTTGGTTGTCCATGGAGGTGGGAACACCAAAATAGGGGTCTAACTGAGGTAGACCCCTATACAGCCCCAACCTTTTCCCCTCGTTCTTTTGCGTGTAGGTTGCAAAGCGGAACTTGGAGTGAAGACCCAAATTTCTTGTTGAAGGTAAGTTTTCTCCAAGTTCTCCTTGTATTTTATTCCATGTTTCTACTTTCTGTCTGGTTATTCCATTCAACATATCTCTAATCCAACCTAGTAAGTGAAACCTTGTCCTGCTCGCTTGAGCTCCTCTGATCTGATTTAGGATCTAGAATAATTGCATAATTGAATGCTTAACTTAAACAATTTAATGGAAACTCAAAAACAAGTGTACATTATTGAAATTATGCTTTAAAAATCAAGGTGATAACCAAAATGTGAGAGAGAAGAAGAGAAAGTGGAAACAATCTGATAACAGAGTTCATCACAATCATGACTACGTCTTGGCTCCACTCCAATGGAGCGAGACCGATACAATTAATCTCCAAAATTTCAAAATACAATTGTTACAAAAGTTCTCCGTTAAGCACAACGGGATTCCAACATTTCCCTGACATACGGAGACAACACTCAACTCTCAAAAATGCTCTCAAAATTCTCACCACTTCCAAAATTCCTTACCTAGAAAAATACTTAGCTAATTCCATCCTACACCAACCCGTTGTATACACCAAGTTTACCCATTTTGGTGTGTAACCAAATGATTTTACAAAATCATGTGTATCTCCCTTTTTACAAATAAATCTCCCCGTTACAATAAAATATTTCATGTAACTTAAATAATTAACCCCTTCAAAATATTTTTCGGATGGCCCTTATAATTTGGGCTCGCAATTTTTTTTTTAATATTTCTCCAAGATCATTATTTTTATCCCTTTTAGTTATAATATATAAACAGGCTAATATTTTGTAAGGATGGATATGCTTATTAATAGGAGATTAAAATATTATAATATAACTCCTTAATAGTAGGGAATATTTTACGTTTATCATCCTTTCACATATATTTTTTTAAGGGATTTTATCCCATTTAAATAGGAGTAAATTAAGGCCCCACCTATTTTATCTGATGTAAGCCTTAAATTAAGGCTTTTAAATGGGAGGAGTGGTAGGCTTGTATATAAGATTTTATTTTTATTTTTTTTATTATTTTTTTTTAATAAAATGAAGATAATGGAGCTATATGAAATTTTGCAGTGATGCCATGTTTCGACACCAGACTGGTCCAACTTGCTGACTGGGTTTGCTGATGTCATTGGTCAACCATAGACTTTGACTGTTTGTAACTTTTTCATACAGACTCTAATTTTTGTGAGACAAGTGGCGTTGCAAAGCTCTCAATGAAATCTTCATGTTGATATCCACTTTGACCATCTTTGACAACTTTGAATTTTGATCTGGGTCTTTGAGTTGACTGAAGGTTTAACTGATTATATCTCGAGCATCATAGCTCTGATTGACTCCATTCGAGTTGCATTGGAGTCAAAATTTTGGCCACTTACTAATGATTTTGATTCTATAGAGAAATGAGAAAATTAAATTTTTGGTGAAGATCCTCTGGATCAGTCCTCCGCACTAGAGAAATTTTGGACCTCCAAAAGTGACATTTATTCAAACATTAAGTGAGTACTTGGGAATGGCTTCCCCACTTGTCCTATATCATCTGTACATCTATATACTTGGCTCACAATCATAATTAAGATTGCAATAATATTGTTGAACAAAAACATTATTCTATCACTTCCATAAGCAACTACATCATCTATCATAGCCACTAACCAACAAAAAATGACTAACATCAAGTTGTACAATAATGCAGATATGATAGAGAATAAATCAACAACATATTGATCTCCCACAACATAAACATTTTTACCCAAGGGACCATCAATGCTTTCAATCACCATTCCCTCATGCTGTACTTGGGTGCATCCTGCAACATCTGACCCTAGTTAGCTACTCCAAGTTAATGTCTAGAACCACTTGTACTGGAAGACATAAGAGTTAAATCTTTACTTGCATTAATTAGCCTCTTTAATTGTCCTATGTTTGGAAAAGAATGACCAATCTTAATCCTATGAGAATGAACAATATACTGAATGCCATCTTTAAAAAAATGATAAAGATTCTTTTCCCTGTAGAAAATAGCTTTTCAATCATATAGATAAGGGCTACCCAACACTATCCCATAGATATCTAGTGGAACCACATCAAAGTGTACTTCATCCACAAACTTACTAGTGATTGCAAATTTCAAAGTGCATTGTCTTGTTACTTGCAATTTATCATTCTCGCAAATCCAACCTAGTCGATAAGGTTTCTTATGCAGTGTAGTTTTCAATCCCAAGTTCTTGATAACACTTTCAAAAATCAAGTTAACTTGAGAACCACTATCTATGAGTGCATCAAGTTTCACATTCTTAGCAGCAACCCTTATGTGAAAAAGTTCATTCCTTTTCTTATCATCAGAGACTTCATTAACTTTAGGTGTAGAAGCACAACTATCAAAGGAAACAATGGAAATAGGAGCTTTACCTTTCAAACCCATAACTGTTATCTTAGTTTCATCATCAGAATCAGAACCAAGATCCATAACAACATTTGTGGCTTTCTCCTTACCTTTATGTTTCTGATTATTTTTCTAAGCCCACTTAGGCTTCAATTCTAAATGCAACTTCCAACAATGATCTTCATCATGACCCTTCCTGTCAAAGTGAGAGCAAGAAAGCTTGTCATCTTGATTGACTATAGTTGTATTCTTTCCTTTCCCTAACTCTGCAACCTTAGATGATTTCTTTATAGAGTTATCATTATCAAACTTATCAATAAAAGAACCCTTTCCTCTTGACTCTAAATGTGTAGCTTGGACACATACTTCATCCAAATTACTAGGGTTCAATACCAAAATAGAATGTTTGAGATATGAGTGAAGACCTCCTATGTACTTTAACAAAGTATCCTGGGTGTACAAAGGTACATTTAACGCAATAGCCCTTTCACAAAACTCATGGGTGTAATCTTGAAAAAACTATCTTTTCCCTTGCCTAAAATTTTTCCAGTTCATCATTAACTATTGCATATGGCCTAGGGTATTAAACTGGTTTTTAAGAGCACTAACAAATTCTAGCCAAGTTAAACTAACTCTACCATGTTGTGTAATTTCTACTCTAGTCATACTCTCCCACTAGGTAAGAGTTGTACCTCCTAACCAAAGAGTAGCTGACTGGATCCTAGAAGCATCATCAAAGAGGCTTTGGAATCTATAATAAACTTCTACTTGTTGTTCAATCCAGTCATCTAGTTTTTTAGCACCTAATTCACCACAATACTTAGGTAGTTGAAATTTAACATCCAATTTAGTCTTAGACTTATTTAAACCCTTAAAAGGATTAGCAAAAAGAGAATGTGTAGAAGAAGGGGGAGAAGAAGAATGAGTAGATGGAGGAGATTTTGGGAGTTCATCACCACCTCCTGGTTGCTTCTTCTTGCCTTTACTTTCTCCATGATCTTCTTGCTTCAATGCATTATCTTCTTCAAGTTTCATGTGTTCTTCCCTTTCTTTGAGAAGCATATCCAACGTAGCTTTCATTTTCTAGAAGGCTCTTCAAAACTCCTGCTCACTGAGTTCTTTGGGTACCTCCATTCCAGACACAAACATTTTAAGAAAAGTTCTTTGTTTCCCGATCTCAAGATTATATTCCTCAAGTTTTCCTTCGCCCTGCTGAATCCTAGATCTTGCTAGCATTCACAAAAAATCTGCAATACTAGTCACCAAATGCTCTAATACCAAAACTTGATCTGATTTAGGATCTAGAATAATTACATAATTAAATGCTTAACTTAAACAATTTAATGGAAATTGAAAAACAAGTGTACATTATTGAAATTATACACTTTAAAAATCAAGGTGATGACCAAAATGTGAGAGAGAAGAAGAGAGAAAGTGCAAACAATCTGATAACGAAGTTCACCACAATCATGACTATGTCTCCGGATCTGTTCCAATGGAGTGAGACCGATCCAATTAATCTCCAAAATTTTGAAATACAATTTTTACAATAGTTATCCTTCAAGCACAATGGGATGTCAACATTTCCCTGACGTACAAAGACAACACTCAACTCTCAAAAATTCTCTCAACAATCTCACCACTCCAATTACAAAATCACCTCAAAACCACTTCCAAAATTCCTTATCCAGAAAAATATTTACCTAATTCCATCCTACACCAACCCCTTTTATACACCAAGTTTACCCATTTTGGTGCGTAAGCAAATGATTTTACAAAATCATGTTTATCTCCCATTTTTACAAATAAATCCCCCCATTACAATAAAATATTTCATGTTTAAATAATTAACCCCTTCAAAATATTTTTCGGATGGCCCTTATAATTTGGGCTTACAAAATGTTTTTTAATATTTCTTCGAGATCATTATTTTTAGCTCTTTTAGTTATAACATATAAACGGGCTAATATTTTGTAAGGATGGATATCCCTATTAATAGGAGATTAAAATTTTATTAAAAGATTATAATATAACTCCTTAATATTATGGAATGTTTTACGTTTATCATCCTTTCACATATATTTTTTTAAGAGATTTTATCCGATTTAAATAGGAGTAAATTAAGGCCCCACCTATTTTATCTGATGTAAGCCTTAAATTAAGGCTTTTAAATGGGAGTGGTAGGCTTATATATATAAATATATATATTTTATTTTATTTTAATTTTATTATTTTTTTAATAAAATGAAGATAATGGGGCTATATGGAATTTTTCAGCAACGCCATGTGTTGACACCATACTAGTTCAGTTTGCTGACTGGTTATGCTGATGTCATTGGTCAACCGTAGACTTTGACCATTTGTAAGTTTTTCAGAAAAACTCCAATTTTCACAAGACAAGTGGTGTTATGAAGCTCTCGATGAACTCTTCATGTTGATATCTACTTTGACCATCTTTGAAACTTTGAATTTTGACCCATTTTCCTAACTTGGGTCTTTGAGTTGACTGAAGGTTTGACTGATTGTATCTCGAGCACCGTAGCTCCGATTGACTCCGTTTGAGTTACGTTGGAGTTAGAATTTTGGCCACTTCCTTTTGATGCTGATTCTAGAGAGAAATGAGAAAATTAAATTTTTGGCAAAGATCTACTAGATCATCTTGAGCTTTATATTGCTTAGGATGCCAGTGTGCCCTGTTGATGACAACACGCCACACTAGTTAATGTATACCCATCTCTTTCATGATTTCTTTATGTTGAGGTGGATAAGGGTAGTTCGTTTCCTAGTGGTCTCTTGAGAATGAAGAGACCTGTGTGTAATGAATCTCTCTTATCTTACACATAGTATTTGAAGAAAATTTTGGCCCTGAACCCATATCCATCCAATTTGAGGACCAATTTAGATTACTCACAATCCATTTTAAATTCTATGAAAATATACAAGACTTCAATTTTAACGAAGATTGAGGTGAATGAGAATGTGTGGACACTCATTCCTTTCTATGAGTTCTAACTATTAGGTACCTTTGTATAGATGCAACTCTTAAGGAGATTTTTCCAAGCCTTTAAACCTTTTTTGGATACAAAATTCCACGTGGAACAGAGTATAATTGTTTTATCTTTGTAAATCAATGATGATTTTTCCTCCTTTACCTAGTTAATGATAAAAACTATCCTAGGTAACTCTATGAAAAGCTTGGTTTCTTTTGACATTGGGTCCTAGACAAAATTACAAAGTAGTTTGGAATATTTTTCATAAGATGCTTTAGAAGGATCAACATTTGAGGAATAATGGGCAAGAGATGAACAAGGAATTTAACTCACAAAACTAAAATTTACAAGCCAAGAAAAGAGGATTTAGTATCCAACACACATTTTATCTACACCCATTTGCCTTTTTTTTTTTTCAACTTTAGACATAATGTTGTCAATGAAAGACTCTCTAACTTTGTTAACAAATTTATGTGGCTTGTCATTAACCTAATTTAAAAAATAAAAATAGTTTATTTCAATACTCTTACGATTTTAAAAATGTATTATTTTAATTGTCAATACAAATATATTCATTACATAACTAAAATAGAATTATTGAATACCTTATGTGTAAATTCCTAATATATACATACATTAGAAAAAATTCATATATTTTAATCTATGATAGATTTTTAAAAGATGAAAGTTTAGCGAAACTTTATACTTCACAAAAGATATGCCAAAAAAATTAATTTCAAGCATTTATTATCAAGTTATGTTTCATAGAAAATAGTTTGTTTATTTTTTATAAAAATCGCATTAATTTTTTAATAATTAATTATTTATTTCTAAAACATATATTTAAAATTTATATAACGTCTACCAATGTGTCAAATTTACACGTGTACAAATTTTATTAATGAAAGAAACTACTATGTTCATTAATAAATGTGACAAAATTACATCCACACATTTTTAAAATTCTAAAAAGTTCCTCTTTGAAATGTGTAATTTTCACATGAATAAATTAAAAATATAAAAAATAGCTTGTAAACTACCTTTGAAATGCTAGAACTTATATTACTATGTTTTTAACATTATGGATAAATCCTCTTTACACAAGGTTAATTTATATCTATTTTTCAAGACTTACATACCACTAAAGGCCTCTATTTGGCCTATCATCAACGTCCACTCACCCAAGATAATTTTTTCTCCTAAAAAATTGGTGTGAATTGACATCATGTGCAAATAAACTCTTCTCAGAAAATTTGGTACCAACATAGTTTTTTCATTGTTGATGGTAATCCTTTCCTCGTCGCTATTGATTAACACCAAAGTATGAAATGTTGACTTAATGTTAGACCACACCATTAGGAGGAAATCTCTTATCTTGCGATCTAAGTGTTGACACTAGAAATATGTATTAGGATAATTGATGTATGCTACCTTCTACACAAAGAAAAGTGAGTTCAATTGAAACTTTGAAAATTCCTTCACATCTTTGGCAAGGCCTTGTGAGGTGGCATAAATAGAGTCTACCGGGATTGTGGCATATGCAATTCCTGATCAATTAAATTATTTGTTCTTAGAATGCTAAAAGATGAATGGTTAGTCTTGGAGCTTCTATCTAAATCCAAGGAATTCAAGAGAAGATTGCTCTTTAAGTTTAAAGTCTGTTGTAGTGAAACAATGTACTAAAGAGTGTTAAAAATACAAATTGTAATGAGATTAAGCTATGCTAATATCTTTAAACCATGCATAAGATAATTCCTCCAACTTATATTAATCCTCACTTAAAACTTTTATTAAAAAAAACTTTCCTTTTACTACAATATTAAATTTTACTATTTGTACAATAAAATTGAAAACCATAATTTTTTTTAAAACATCCCAGTTTATAATTAATAACTAAATAATAATTTAAACAACTATAAATGATAAACTAAATTAACTTTAATACTGAATAATATGGCTCACTACCATAATAAAAATATTAATTATAACTTAACTAAGGTTTAAGCTTAATTAACCTTCCTCCTACATTATTTTAGCATGCGTCCCTCTTACATTATTCTAACTAATAACATCGCTATCGCTGTCAGTGTCGCTTCCGTCTGCTTGCTTGTCCATGCGCGTAGAGCTCCGAATCTGCTGAATTTGAGGATCCATCTTCCCTTCCAGCATTAGTACCACTTGCCCCATGCTTGGTCTCACCTCCTCATCCTTTTCAATGCATAACAACCCTACAATAATTGCTCTTCTCACCTCTTCAATGTCTCTCTCCTCTGCAACACCCTCCTCCACAATATTAATTGTGTTCCCCTGGAAAATTTCAGTTGCAGCCCATGTGGGAAAGTAATACTTACTTGAATCTTGCACGTTTAAATCCAGATTTCTTCGGCCGGAAATGATTTCCAAGAGCGTCATACCAAAACTATAAACATCAACCTTGGGAGTGATGGGAAGACCGGAAATCCACTCGAGCTAAGTGTGAAAATTCTATTGCAATTACTGATTATTAATCTCCTATCTAATACATAGATTATTTGACTCTGAAAAATTAATTCTCAACAAATATCAAAAAATAACACAACTGCAACTTCACCAATAAAACTCACAGAAATAGAGAAGAAAACATTCACAATAATGAACACAATATTTTGGACAAATTGTCCGTGGAAAAACCCCGAAGGGAAAACCACTACTGCAGATGAGGAATTATATTAAACTTCAGCAAAATTAAGGAATACAAAACTGCTTGCCTCTTACTGGCAGAGCTCCGGCAATATCCTTCTCCGGAAATTCTTCCCTCAATTTCTCCTGCTGAAATTCCACAGCTGCTATCCCCAACGCTATCACTGCGCCCTTGCTAACACTGCAAGACTATTTGCTCTCACTGCAATTCTACTTGCTATCACTGCAAGTCTACTTGTTGTTGTTGTTGTATTCTCCAATTGCCTATTGATCCCCTTTTATACTTTTCTCATTGAAAAACCAATGGCCATGATTTAATCTCAATCAATGGCTAAGATTAAATAGACTCTAACAACCCTAACTAACTGGATTCTAGAAGTCTCTAGGGAAATCAATTTATTTAATTACATAATTATCTAGACAACTCAACCCTTTCTGGAGGTTTCTAGAAAATAATTAAATAATTAAATAACACTACTTGGGAATGGAGACACCTGTCCAAGCTACATAAATTAACACTCCCTCTTAGCGAGGAAGGTGTTCTGCATGACACCCAACCTATCTCTGAAGAAGATGAATTTTGCCTTCCCCAATGCCTTAGTCAAAATGTCTGCTACCTGCTGATCTGTAGGTATATACTATAGCTGAACAATCCCGCGCTGTACACAATCTCTGATGAAATGATATCTGATGTCTATATGCTTAGACCTATCATGAAACACCGGATTCTCAGACAACTTGATGCAACTCTGATTGTCGCAGTGTATCACCGTAGTCTCAACCCTCTGACCAAACAAGGCCACTAGCAACTTCCGAAGCCATATCACCTCACACGTCGCCATGCTAGCTGCTATGTATTCTGCCTTTGCAGAACTCAAAGCCACAGACTTCTGCTTCCTGCTGTACCAAGAGACAACTCCTGATCCCAAGCTAAAGCAACACCCTGAAGTGCTTTTCCTATCCGTTGTACCAATTCGCCAGATAGCCTATATATCAACCGATAATTACCGTACCTCGAAAGTATATTTGATCCCATACTGATTGTACCATCGCGAAATACCGGCAAAGACATGCTTTGTCACTGTCTAATGCACTCTCTTTGGCTCCACCATGAACTAACTAAGAGAGTTTACTACAAAGGATATATCTAGCCTGGTGTTGATCAAATACATGAGAGACCCAATCAACTTCTTGTATAATTTGGGATCTACATCCTTCTCTCTAGGTGAGTCTACCTTCTTCCAATTTGTGATCATAGGAGTAGACATGGCTCTGCAATCTTCCATCTCTAACCTCCTCAAGATTTCGATGCAGTATTTCCCTTGTCCAAGGAAAATCTCTCCATCTGTCTGCCATACCTCCATGCCTAGAAAGTAGTGCATAAGCCCCAAATCCTTCATCTCGAACTCTGCTGCAAGGCCCCTCTTGCTTTCCTCTATGAGCCCTAGTGAACCTGTTAAAAACAAGTCGTCCACATAAAGAACAAGAATGAGAACCTCACCCCCAACCACCAAGTAGTAGAGGCTAGCATCCGCTTCACTCTTCACGAAGCCCATTCCCTGCAAGTATCTATCAATGCGCTCATACCACGCCCTGGGAGCCTGCTTGAGTCCGTACAAAGCTTTCTTCAATCTGCACACATGGGTTGTACTGCTGTGTGCTACAAAGCCCTCTGGTTGTTCTATGTATACCTCCTCTTTCAATTCACCATTAAGAAACGCCGTCTTGACATCCATCTGATGGATCTGCCATCCCATCTGTGCTGCAAGAGAGATCACGACTCGTATAGAAGTATACCTGGCCACTGGAGCAAATGTCTCCTCATAGTCAATTCCCTCCTTCTGAGAGAACCCCTTGGCCACAAACCTTGCCTTGTATTTCTCGATGCTACCATCTGCACCGTGCTTGATCTTATAGATCCAACGTGATCCAACCACTGCCCTATCTGTTGGTCTAGGCACAACCTCCCACACATCGTTCTGCACTATTGAGGTATACTCCTCAACCATTGCATCTTGCCACACTTTCTGCTGTGCGGCCTCCTGATAGCTAGAAGGCTCACTATCTACCAACCGACTAACTAATGCCATTTAGTCATCATACCTGGCTGGTTGTCTCCTCTGTCTACTACTCATCCTAGGAGCTCCCACAAACTCGAGTATCACCTTGTGACTTGGTTCTTACAATAACTCAGAGAGACAACCTCCATATCACCTCATACCTTGATCTGTCGATTCATGCTCCATACTTCACAATTTAATTGAAGCTTGTGCATTATAATCAGACTTTTCAGCCAGCCTGCCCTGCCTGCCAGTCCGCCTCGGAGCTTCCACCAATCAAGCCACTCCGGACATCTCATTGCAAATCTGGACCTCCTGAATGCTTTGTCCTCCATGAACTTGACATCACGCCTAACTATAGTCCTCCTGGTCCCTGGAATAAATATCCGATATGCCTTTGAGGTTTCACTGTACCCCACAAAGTACCCTCTCTCTGCAGTCTGATCTAACTTGGAATGTGTCACACCTGGAATGTGACAATATGCCAAACTCCCAAATATCCTGAAGTGGCTGACATCTGGCTTCTTCCCTGAGAACGCCTCCTCTAGTGTCATCTTGCCCAATACCTTATGTGGAACCCTGTTTTGTATGTACACTGCTGTACTGCATGCCTCTGCCCATAAGTAACGTGGCATATCCTGGTCATACAGCATAGCCCTTGCCGCCTCTGATATAGACCGATTCTTCCTCTCAGCAACCCCATTCTGTTGTGGGTTGTAAGGAATAGTCCACTCTCTCTTGATTCCTTCCCTGGTACAGAACTCCTGGAACTCTTTCCCTTTGTACTCGCCACCATTGTCTGACCGAAGAACCTTTATCTTCTCCCTATCAATTCTCCAAGAGCTTTGAACTCTGGAAGCCGAACAAAACCTCATCCTTGGTCTTCAAGAAGTATATCCAGTCTTCCTAGAGAAATCATCATCAATGTACCAGCACTCTATATCCTCCTGAGAGACTTCTCACACATTGGTCCACATATGTTCCAATGTACTAGATCAAGAACACCCTGGATCTAGTGTCACTCCTTGGAAAAGCTGCTTTTGCAAACTTCCCCAACACACATCCCTTACATACATCATCATGCTTTTTGCTCACCTCTGGAACACCTGTCACTGCCTCACGAAGCATTTTAAGTGCTCCATGATGTATATGGCCCATCCTCCTATGCCATAGCTCTCCTTGATCTCTAGAATTGTTGCTTCTCATCAGTGCCTTATGAGTATCAAACTGCAACCTCAGGAAGCCGGGCCGCTTCCTAACTCCAATAGCTATGGTGACAACCTCAGGCTTGATTAACACACTTGCCCCTCTAAAGAGTACATTGTAACCTTTAGCCTGAAGGACAGATATGGAAATCAAATTCATACCCAAGCCTGGCACATGCAACACATCATGAATGGGAATCCGCTTACCATTCTCCCTCTGAAATAGAACAGTCCCTTTCCCAACTGGATTGAGTTTGGACATGTTCCCCATAGAAATTTGCATTCTAATGTCCTCCTCCTTATAGCTAGAGAAGTACTCTCTAACTCTTGTCATATGAAATGACGCCCCACTGTCTATATACCAAACACCTTGTGAGGTTGAGCTAGCCATACAAGCTATGAGAGCGAACTCATCTTCCATTCTACTAGAGAGCTCATCTGCACTTGCTGAAGCTGCTGTCTGCTTCTTGCCTTTCTTCCTTTGCGGGCAATCACTGACATAGTGGCCAAACTCATGACAGCCATAGCACTTGACTTTAGATAAGTCCTTCTTCTTCTCACCTTGTGGATTTGATCCTTTACTAGACCCCTTCTTTGCTTTCCCTTTTCCTGCAAGGGCAACGTTCTCCTGTTCCGCCTCACTTTGCTGACTCTTGCTACTGGTCCTACTGACAAGACTTAGTCTAAGCTCCTCCTGAGTGAAGTCACTCCAAAGTCGATCCCAACTTGGCAAGGTGTCTCGTCCATTAATACCTTGAACAAAGACATCCCACTGCTTAGTAAACCCATTTAGGGCTATCCGCACTAGCTCGTCATCACCTAGATTATCTCCAATAGCAGCCAACTCATCCTTGACAAGTCTGAGTCTGGTGAGGTAACTTGTCACGTCCTCTCCCTTGTTCATCCGAGTAGTCCTCAACTTTTCTTTGAGAATCAGCTTCCGATTAGTGGTAGCATTCTGGTACAGATTCAGAATGGCATCCCACATCTTCTTCGTTGTATCTAACTCTGCGACATGTGGAACAATATGATCCTTGACACCATCAAGAATCATCCTCCTCGCCTTGGCATCTTCCTTCTTATATGCTAAGAGCTGTGCTGGATCTGTAGGTACAGGTACAACACTGGTCACATATTCCTTGATCCCATTCTCTTCCAGCAACAAAGAAATTCTGGCTTTCCAGACACCAAAACTTGAGGCTCCATCCAATCTGTCCTGATCTCTTAAACCTGCTGAGGCCATCTCAAAAGATAAAAGAAAACAAATAATAATAATTCTGAAGAGGCAGGATCTTTCCTTCTCGTTGGCGGCGACCCGCCTCCTCGTGATCAGCCTGGATACCATGTGACTCTATTGCAAGCATCGACATTAATCTCCTATCTAATACATAGATTATTTGACTCAAAATTAATTCTCAGCAAATATCGAAAAATAACACAACTGCAACTTCAAACCAATAAAACTCATACGTGGTAAACAGATAAATAAAAAACATTCACAATAATGAACACAATATTTTTGGACAAATTGTCCGTGGAAAAACCCCGAAGGGAAAACCACTGCTGCAGATGAGGAATTATATTAAATTTCAGCAAATTAAGGAATACAAAAACTGCTTGCCTCTTACTGGCAGAGCTCCGGCAATATTCTTCTCCGGAAATTCTTCCCTCAATTTCTCCTGCTGAAATTCCACAGCTGCTATCCCCAACGCTATCACTGCGCCCTTGCTAACACTGCAAGACTATTTGCTCTCACTGCAAATCTACTTGCTATCACTGCAAGTCTTTCTCAACTCTATACTTGTGTGTTCTCCAAATGCCCATTGATCCCCTTTTATACTTTTCTCATTGGAAAACCAATGGCCATGATTTAATCTCAATCAATGGCTAAGATTAAATAGACTCTAAAACCCTAACTAACTGGATTCTAGAAGTCTCTAGGAGAATCAATTTACTAATTATATACTATCTAGGACAACTCAGCCCTTTTCCTAAAGTCCCTATAAATTAAATAATTAAATAAGCACTTTTTGGGAATGGAGACACCTGTCCAAGCTACATAAATTAACATGGCCTGATTCAATTCACCCCAATACCACTGAAAGGCCTCTCAACACCGTGTACACTAATAAGTACATATATAGACACAGCAGAAAAATGTTTTAGCTCACTCTGCTTTCTGCAAATTCATGGTGATTCCAAATCCATATGGAAACAAAGGATCGTACTTTTTATCTCCGACATTCATGGGCAGCTGATCCACTGATTTAAACCATGTCCTTGGCAGAAGTCCCTCAAAGTCGTAGTCACCGAAGATGACATCACTCACTCCTTGCCCTTCACTGCCAGGCAACCATGCAGCCACAAATGCACCCACTTGGTCCAGGTAGGGCTCCACAACAAGGGGTCTGCCTGATATCAGAATAACCAGGCATTTGATTTTACTGCAAACAGTCTGCATAACATCTATTCCACTAGAAGGAATGGTTAGATTCTTGTTATATCCACCTTTTTCCCCGTATGGAGGTTCTCCCACCACAACAATGCCATAAGAAAACTCTTCCAAATCAGTGGATGTGGGGTCTGGATTTTCTTCATAAAATACTTGGGTCCCTTGGCTGACTGCAGCTTGTATGCCTTCGAGAATTGTAGTTCCTGCAAATGGGAAAACCACTGCTTGAATTCAATCCATTTCAAATAGCATGAAAGAAGGATGGTAAATTTGTTTTTTCTACCATATAATTGAACATTATATCATTCAAAATAAATTTTATCAATTTCTGGGTATTATAGTTGCCTCATTCCTTTCCACTGGGATTGAAAAGAACGCTTCAAAATGCTAGTATAGAAAAGATTATATCGACAAAAAGTGTGCAAAGGAACAAAAGATAGTTTACAAAAAATTCATTAATAACTGGAATAATTTAAATGTGAGTAAATTTACAGTTGCTATATCATTTGCAACCAAAATTCAGAGAGATTTTCTGAAAGTGCTATTGCTGCAAGGGGGTTCTCATAAGACAAATTAGCTTCTGCCTTGGTCACTAAGCCAAAAAAGAACAGTTTTCTACCTAGGGTGGAAGATGAAAGCCATTAAACAATAGAATCATACAATGTTACGAAGGAGAAGAAACCCACCATTATACAAAACGATCATACAATGTTACCTTTCCACCACTCGCCTGTTCACACTATGATCGGGTGCTTCCTCCATTTTCCTATAATCTTGGCGTGAGGGGGAACCTGTGGGGTTTGAACCGGGGACTTCACTCACACTAGGCCAACATATCACTACTGCAACCCAGGCCCAAATTTACCTTCATCCTAAAACTTGGTTGCCAAAAAAGACACTTGCGAATAGGAGTGGACACAAAGTTCCAAACTAGAAGAGAATATTCATTGGCTGGCACATTTTTTACTATTTTATTGCAGTCAAATACCATAATCATATCTCACCTTCAAGTTTTCGTACTGCTAGTTTTCAAATTATTAAATTGGCAATCTTCTAATGGCGATTGAAGAGATACCCTATGGATTAGCTTCAACTGTATAATGTATTTGAATTTTAGCAGTTGGCTATGTTTTTCTTTCTAATCCAATGCACATTACTGGCAGAGAGAAATTCTTATTTTACAAATTACTATGAACCAGAACAAATTATTAAAGTATCTCTAGCTAAAGCAGGGGATGGAAAAGTTTAGTGCCAATCTTATATGATAGTACCCAGGCAGAGATCAAGAGACTTGAAAGTAGTTTATATGGGCTATTTTAGCTTTTCATTAAAAGCCATATGAATAAAGATTAATCCTATATTTTATCAAAGATGTTTATTTTGAGACAAGGCCTAATTGTTTAGTGGGCAAGCCTTGGTGGATAAGTAGAGGCGAGACAACTGGGATTTTTGGTAGGGCAAAACTTCTTGCTGGGTAAACAGATTTAAGACTATTGTACTTCTGTTTTCACGGTAAGGTGATTTCTCCTGTGATTAGATGCAATGTGTGGATCACCAATATCACTCTCCAACAATGGGTGAATGTTCCTTGTTGGAAGAATTTTCCAACAACCAATTTCTAACACCCTAACTAGGAAACGAGGGTTAAATTTGAGCATTGAGCATCAGCTCAGTAGCAAAATAAAAAATCCAATTATGTTCAATTTCTGATGTCATTTTAAGTGTTATTAAATTTTGAGTGTATTTAGTGTATTTTCTATTTTGGGATACTATCAGATAAAGAACTTTATATCTATTACTTTTTTCTAAGTTTTTGTTGCTATACCAATAAAATAGGCCCTGATGCATCATAATATTTTTTTTACTTATTCTCTTTTTGTGATTTTGTTTCATTGGCTCTGGATCTTCCTTTAAGACCCTTGTATTCCAAGTTGATCTATTCTCCATCTTCTTTTAAGGAGCTAGTTCTGCAATTATGCATAAATTTTATCTTCTTCTTAATGATGGATCATGAAGTGTGATCCAAAACATCAACATAAAAAAGCTATACACAGTTTCCTACCAGAAGCTTTACAATTCATTAATAACTTTATAGCTATACCTATTGTTGTCTGGCCACTGCTTCCTTCCCAACTGATTGTCCATCCTCCACACTGATAACCCAGATTATTTGCATGGCTTCCTGCCACCATGATCTTTGAAGCATTCTTGCTCAGAGGTAACAATGGCTCTGTGGGCACCTTCCCATTTTTCAACAAAACCAAAGACCTCCTAACAGCCTCTCTTGCCAATTGCCTGTGAATCTGCAGAAGCAAGCAATAGCCAAGAAAATTGGCATACCACACATTTCTAATTAGATATGATGTAATCATTAAGTAATAAATTCTCTGAATAAAATACTATTGCTATTTTTTAATACCTGGTTTCAAGTCCATCGTGAGGAAGAGTCGTGAAGTTGAAATAGGTAAATAGTTCCATCAACAGATTTAATAAAAGCAACTATTTACTCTAGAAATCTCAATTCTTCAATAAATACATACATTGTTTCCTACTAGGTGGGGCAAAGATGGGTCTGCTCTGGGATTCTCAAACAGCCCTGCCATGAATTTTACTCTCAAAATCCTCCTAACAGCATCATCTATTCTGCTCATTGAAATATCCCCATTGTTCACAAGAGCTGTAACACACTCCATAAACGACAGGAAGTCCAAGGGAACCATAACCTTTGAAAGAAAATAATTCAATATTATATCAATTAGCATTAAGATTTGAAAAACTGTAAAGGAAACAATGCTTCAGGGGCTTTTACCATGTCAATGCCTGCGTTGATGGAGGAAAGAACACTGTGAGTATAGTTGGAGTGCTGAGGGGATGTGATCTTGTCTATTCCTTGCCAATTTGAAAGGGTAAATCCCTGCAACAATAAAGGTCTACGTCAAAATTAATAAACTCTTGCCTTTAGAATTATTGTGATTCCCAAATCAAACAGAGAGAGGGTATGGAACAGCCATCTACAAAGAGTCAGAGAGTATGGACACAGTCCCATGGAGAAGGCTACACCGAGGGCCACTTGAGAGTGAGGCAGTAAATTTGCAGCACCTGTTCGAATATATTTTTAGCACTTTTGCCTAACAACAACCTCTGAGAAGATTTTTTTCAGGAAAATTGGAAGTCAGGAGTTTTAACACAGAGTTTAGTGTAGAGCTGGAAATTTTATGTTTGTGTTAGACCATTGTATTGCAGATAGATCAAGGATTTTCTCAGCCACGCCTGTGAGAAAATCACTTGAACATTCCTCTAAGGAATCATTGCCTCAATCAAGCCAAAAGAAATTACATTGGTTTAACATAACATCTCAACATACAATAGTAATATTGTGATCAAGTCTTTGACCAAAAATATCATGTGTATATTTTAGCGACAGCATTGGAGTACATGTTTGAGACACGCATGTGCAGCCACAAACAAGATCAATGTAACATAGATTGGCAGCCTAAAGCTGGCAACTCAGTGTGAAGTTCAAGTTGATAAACATATGATGCTTTTACACTAGTAGATATAAACTTTTGAAACTGAAATATGCATAGAAGTATAATAAGATGAACGACGTCTAAACTTTTGAACTTGATTCTTAAACACAATCATATTAGATAGGAGCAACCAAGATTGAAACACCCAAATAGGTACAATGAGATATACAATCTACACCATCTCTTGAGCTTGCTTCTTAAATTTCAAGTTACTTCATTAGAGATGTTCCTCAATTTAGTAATATGATTTCAGATTTAACTCTAAAGACCAAAGCAATTT
>VDFB02127207.1:35531-55172 GCA_007258455.2 Sequoia sempervirens | reverse complement strand
ATACATGCATGCATACATACATACATACATGACACACCAACATACATATACATATAAACATATGAATTTTTTTTTAAAAAATTGGCATTTAACTAAAGTAATAAATAATGTGAGCGAGTTATTTTTTGCTAGAAATGTTCCACGAAGAAGAGAAAAGTGAAAACTAGTAAATAATGCGAGCGCATTATATTTTTCTTTGGGAATCCTCAAGCCTTAGCTTTGGTATTTTCCTTGGAATACCAATCCAAAGGCTTGGAGGGCATTCCCAACAACCAGAGACATGGTTTTTGCAAATTCTACAATTTTTCACATAATCGGGTTTGTGCTCACCGTAAAGATTGCATTTGGTTCAATATCAACAAAATCGAACACATGGGTAATGTTAAGTTTTCTCTTAGCTTTCCAACGATATAATTTTTTTCACTTTCTGACAATGTTGGGCCTTTCATCCATAATTTCTTTTGTTTGTATGTCTATTTTTTGTCAAAAAGTAGTGTTTTTTTTTTGTTATAAATTAACCATTCATCAAAATTTACAATAAATTACATTTTTAGAAACTAGACTCCATTCTAGAAATTTAAAAAATTAAAAATTAAAAAAATTAAAAATTAAAAAAAATCTATTACTTTCAAAAATTTGTAGTGGGAGCACTGCTAGAATTCTGCTTTTTATGAAGTGCCCACTTATAAAATTAGTAAAAAATAAAATATTCATTAAAAAATTAACAGCAAAATTGTGCATCAACTAGATGTTGTTAGCTAACTTCTGACCATAGAGATTTTAAAAATACTAAAAAAAAGTTCACCATGCTCAGGTCGTACAAGAGTTGCTATGTTATGTTTTTTTGACAAAAACAACAAAAAATTGTGCACATCCCTCTGTTGAACCCCTTAATCTCAACCATTTTAAAAATAAATTAGTATTTTAGAAAGTAGACTTAGAGCACTTCGATCCTTGTTTTTGTTTCATCTCAAAATTTTGAGTGTAACTATCCTCAATTTCACATCCAAGGTCAGCATTTCCTGATTTCAGAAAAAAAGTGGCCACTTAAGCCCCCTTTTTGGTAACCATCTTGGTGCACTTACCCATGTATTCACCATGCTAGAGATGCACTACCATAAGAGGATGCTTACAATGTTGATGGAGTGGTGGGATTCCACCACATCATCTTTCCAGTTGCCAACTGGAGAGATTTAAATCATAGTTGAGGATGTATATCAAATCCTCAGACTACCCATTTGTGGATGGCAAGTGGCTATTGATGACACCCTACCGACACAAGAGTGGGAAAAGGGAGTCATACTGCTTGGGGTGGATAGATGGGGGCAACAAAATGAGCCACATATATACGCATTAGGATGACCAGGTGTAGACCACTACACCATTGTTGCACTGGGTGATGGTTGTAACCGTGGATTTCTGGATCACAATAGATGGGTGAGGCTCTTACCTGCATGGGGGCCTCATCCAAACTATTAGGGAGATGGTAGAGCATATGAAATATTTTTCCTAGGGGTGTAGTATGTTAGCACACCTATACTAGGAGCTGGGGTGGTGCATCCACTTTGAGTACTAGAGTCTCATAGTGTGCAAACTTGTGCAAGTGTGATATTTTTCCCACATCATGTGCATGAGGCTGGTTATTTTTCCCCAGCAACAACCATATCACATCCCCATGGCTCATTGGTATGATATGATAGGGTAGTGGAGGCACAAAGACTTATAGTTTTGGTGTTTACAATTTGACACTCTTACTTCATACCGACTTAGATGGATACCCCATAAATATTTTAGATGGGTAGATGATGGAAGGTACCTAAGGAATGTGCAACAAGATGATTTTTTAGTAGGTTTCCATGATCACATCATTGTATTGTACTATTGGAGTCAGGTCATACAACACCATGGCCATGTGTAGAGCATTCCTACAGATGTTCCCTTTCTTAATGTAAATTCATCTAATAGGGAACCAAAATTATTTCCTAAGATATTCAAATATGACTTTCATACATCATTTCTTGAAAACCAAGAATGAGGAATACCTAGAAATGTTGTAGCTACTATAAATTGTTCTTCTGATTGGAAATATTTGCAGATTTGGAACTGTATTCACCTCCTCATTAGGTTCTTGTAAAGATTCGCCACCTCTCTTCTTAGAGGATTGAACTTTGAACATCAGGAAGTTCTCTCACATGTAAACTTCTTTTCAGAGTTCCTTTCACTTGTAGACCACCACAAATCATAAAATAATTAGGTTCACTGCAACAGTTATCTCTCCAAGCTTGAGATCCTTCAAGATTTGAACAAATTCAAAATGACAAACAATAATATGACTCTATGAGATAACCGATTGCAATTGGAGAATCAAAATTGTCCCGAACAGAGTCACCATTTTGTTGGTGATCCAAATATCAACAAAACAATTGAATCATAAAGACTAGCCACTTTCTTATATTCAAATTCAAAATTTGATTTGACCAACTGGTAGGAAATGGGATTAACACATATTTCCCTTGCACTTTAGGCTCTATAAAACCTAGGAGGGTGACCATTTAGCAACATCTAAAGATTCAAACACACAATTAATAGAATGTTGCTTAAAATAAATAATGTTCTCACAAAGTTATGTTGAGAAAAATAAAATATCACTCACTATTGGCAAGAAATTGAGTGAATTTTAGGAATTAGCATGGAGAAGAAGGTAAACATACGACTCAACATATAGATTTGAAATTAGTTTTTAATTTTGAAGATTTGGGACCAAGCTGAAAACAACAGAAGCACAACAATTGACCAGTGCCAAGAAATGGGCTATGGAGTCACATAATTAGCATTTCATCCTACAATGCTACACATGTTCTAAGGATCTTTGCAACTGTTATGAAATTTTGACAACAAGACTATTGAAGTTTCATCTAATAATATTTTTTACCAAATCCACCTAAAACACAAACACTCTTGTCACAATTCTTAAAGCAATTACACTATTCTCTCAATAATAAGCAATAATAAGTTCAACTTTTGATTCATTAAAGCATTTACACCATTCACAAAACATAAGGAAACAACAGATGTAACTCAATGCATGAAAAGAATAAGATAATTTTATTATTGAATCCAAAAGAGTAATACATCTCATTTTTCTACTTATTACCATGTTGGAACTACACCTTTAATTTTCTCCAAATATTAAAGCTTCAAAATAGTAAATAATTTATTCACTTCACCAAATTTCTTCAATCCACCTTCACGTGCATTTTCCCAACACACTAAAAACATACTTGGTTTTAAAAATAAAACCATTCACGAGCCCCTTTCATATGTCATTTTCACATTTTATTGGGTAAAGTTTCTCACCCATTTCTCCATGTTTACCTTTTGCCTTATAGTGAAATATTAAATATTTCACTAATCTTTAATTAAATCTCCTCTCTAAATTTTACCTATGTGTAACATAACACATTCACTCAATTTCTCCTAGGCCCACCATTCATTTCCCATTAAAGCTTTCAAAAATATTTTTGGGCAAGCAAAAGAACTCTTAAATCATTAAAATATTAGTTCTCTTCCAAAACTTTACCTGTTCATTGCAAAAACCCTGGGCCCCACCTTCCATGTGGCGAGATTTTGCCACTCATGCAAGAATTAACTATCATGCACCTTGTTTGACGGATCTAGCGGGGAGTGGATGAGATTGAGCTACATCCTCACCTTTGTTCTTTGGCCATCGATCTCCATTGTTTTAAATTTTAAAACAATATAAAACATTAAAAACATATCAGAGCTTTTAAAAATGTAAAACCATCAAACAATAAAATATATTTCCTTTAAAATTCCTTGGGCCCACCCAAATGCTTTTATGTCACCATCCCACGGTATTATAAAACTCTCATCTTAAATCCCCAAGACAACGGGGAATGGCCAAGATTTGGCTGGGTTGTGATCTCATTTTCCACCGTTGATTGCAATCTACCCTCTTTTGTTCACATTTTATCCCTTACTTTGTTTTTTGCAATGCTTGAGCTTTGCTCCTCTACAACTCATGTTTCCATGATAAAAGCATCCTTCATATTATGTGGATCACTCTTCTCATCTCTGTGTCACTTTATGGCATTCGATTGGAGGTTTCTGAATTATTTTTAACATATCCATTTTGTGAATACTCTACACGCATTCAATGGCTCCCTTTGATTTGGTGGTTGTTCCCTCTTTAATCTGCATTTGTGCAAAAGTTGCTAAGGTATTTTCTTTGAACATATACAGCATGGAGTAGCGTTCCTACTAGTAAATGTGTTGGGCTTGAGAGTTACTAAAGCCTTTTCAAACTAGCCCACATCCTGAAGTGCGCCCTCTCTATCATCTTTCCATTAGCATGGGTGCTTCATTCCAATTATTTTGCATTGAGTTCTTAAGACCTTTTGAACAAGTTCATTTTGTCCATATCCTTATTGAGTGCATGGGCTTGAAGTTTCTTTAGCTTTTTCAACATATCGAATTCATGCTTTGGTGGATATCCATAGGCCACATTTCAAACCACACCTTGCTTTCCAGTTACAATTGCTTCAGATTTTATAGAAATTTTATATCATGTCTATTTGGTGCCTAGGGAGTAGCATTCTGCATTTGTTTTGAAGTTTCAAAGCCTTTTCTCATATCTATTTTGCACTCATTCCTTTATATGTAGTGGCTGCCATACTTTTTTAGCTTGAAAGTTTCTAATGTTGTTTCCACATATCCCTTCGCACTTGCTAGGCACATGCCCTTTCATAGTTCTTATGTTGTTTCTTGTAGTAGAATGAATTTTCTGTGTTTTATGAAATTTTGGAGACCTAGCAAATTTATTTTATGTATTTGCTGCAATCCATGTTTCCTGACTTCAAGAAATTCATTTTGAACATATCCTATGTACTTCTGTTAGCATTAACTTGAAAGTTACCAATGCCTTTTCAACAGTCATCCCATTTTGTGTTGTCGGTGCCATTGTCCATGATTTCAATTTTTTTTTTGGTGGATGCTCGTTGCTGCAGCCAAGTGTGTATTGCTTGAAGGCTCTCTAAAGAATTTTCAAACATTCATTATGATGAATACCTTGCAGCTTGATGGTAGCACTTTTGACAGATCATTTTTGCTTAGTCTATTTTGTGTGTTATGCATTGGTGGAGTCCCCTTTGTTTCTAGCAATACTGGGGTCCCATTCATTTAAGACTGCATTGTATTTGAATAATAATTTATGAGGCCCTTTTATCAACTATTTTGAGAATAAATCTGGTAGCTATGAGACCACATTTAATAGAGGTTTTCTCTTTCTTTGAATTACCTCTTTACCTCTTTCCATACTTGTGTTATGGCATCAAATAAATGCACACATTCAGCCAAAAAAAATTGGAGAACATTGTCCATCCCTCAATGTGCAGGATCTTCAACCTCCTTAATCTCTATTTTGGTGTGCTTTCTTTTGTAAGACTCGAAGGCTTTTCTAAAGACTTGTTTACAGATCTATTTTACATGCACTTCCTTTCCTTTATGACAACTATTGACCCCTTCTCTCATTATATGTTGTTTTGTTCATTGGAGCTTTCTACTTGTCACCCAATCTCCAACACCAAAATATATCTTCTCTTTGCTTTTCATTTGGTGTATAATTATTATCTTTATTATTTCTCAACAATTTTTGCAAAATCTCCCTCTGATTAGAATTGAAGGTATTTGAAAATAATCACAAAAGTAATGTTTTATCTGACATCATAGAAACCATAGAGTTTTGAGGAAATGATGAAATCTTTGAATGCCTCTTGGCCCTTATGTTGACAATCATTCTTGGCATACTAGATAGTCTCAATGGGACAAAGCATTGTGAGTAGCATGCCAATCTAATAAAGAATTTTGAGAATAACAAGATGGCTTTAAACTTTTAGATAACGAAATCACAAAACCAAATCAATGCATTGCACTAAACCAATCAATGCACTCAACCTTTCAAACCTTGAAACTATAAAGAAGATATTCAATAGGTCCTTGATGAAACTTTTGTAGACAACACACATCTTAACTCTTGCTCACTTAAGGGTTGAGCATGTCGGGTCTCCATGTGGGCCCGACTTATTTTTTTTTTTGTTTTCAAACAAATTTTATGCCAAAATTGACTCGATGCAACTTCACAATGCATCAAAGATGAAGAGATGAAATGGGTTTTCATTAAAACTCACTTTTAGGCACATTTGAAAAATGGTGACAATTGGCCCTAGAATCGCTTTGGGAAACTGGGAAAACAACCTCATGAAACCATGAAAGCTTGCAAGAATGCAAATATTGGTCCAGAGAATACAATGTAAAAGATGGCTTGGAAGAAGGAGTTAAGAGGTGAAATTTATTCACTGTCAAAGTTACTTGAACTTTTTGCAACAAATAGTAGTTCTAAACTAATTGAAACTCAAGAGATCACCTCATTGGAAAAATACCAAATCAAATCCTAGCGAGCTACCACTAGAACAACAAATCACATTGGTGCAATGAAAATGTGTGCAAAAGGGATTTTCTCAAATCATCATCCATCAAAAGATGTTGATGGTCAAAGTTGACCTCTCAAAAAGGTTTCATTGTAAAACTGAAGAAATTCCATTTGATTTTGATCTACTAAAAATAGAAAATGCCTTGAAAAATGATGAGTGAGTTCATTTTGGTATTACGATCATCTGGTTGCAAATTGAAAGCTCAATTGGGAGGCTACTTTGTAGAAGTGAAGGTTTGCAAAAAACAAAAAAGTGCCAAAACCCTCCAGCTTCACTTTTTGAAACCCTAACAAAGCTCATCGTATGAAGCTAAAAATTGACATGCATACTCACTTGGGACACATGAGTGATCTTACAAAGGTATTTTGCACAAAAATAAATAGGCTCCAAAATATGACCCTCCAAAGTAGGTCATTCAGACAAATTTCTCAATTGCACTTCTGAGAGTGTAGAGGCAAAATTTTGAAATGGGCATCTCAAATATGCAAAATTTGAGAGTGCCATCATGTTTGAGGTTTGATGTTTTCCCATTAGAAGAAAGTCACATCTCTCATGGTTATGGGAGATTCTGAAGTAATTTTCAAGCAGGTCCGCAACCAATATTCCAGTCATAACAAAAGATTGGTTGCTTACATAAATAAAGTTTGGAATCTGATTGAGGATTTTGACGCTTTTGGAATCACTTTGATTCCTAGGGAACACAATTAGATTGTAGATGCCCTTGCAGTTACTGCTAGCACTCTGGAGCCTATGCAGGACTCCAAGTTGAAAATATTTTTAGTTGAACTAGTCTCAATCCTAGCAATCCCAGATAATGTCTGAAATTTTTAGGTCTTTTATGATGACCAACACATATTCGCATTCTTTGAAAATTCTAATATCTTCAAAGGACAGATAATAGATGAGTCAGAAAGAGATCATGGGGATTGGGACCTTGACAGTTGTGACATTAAAGGAATAATGAATTTGAAAAGCAATAACATTCCCAAGGGGATGGTAGCTTTGGAAAGAATATTTGAAATTGATCCTTGGGCTCATGAGAGGGTGCCAACACAAAGTGATGGGGGGAAGTACGAATCTATTCATCTGTCCAATTCAGGTCCTGAAAGAAATGTTTATATAGGCAAGACCTACCATGGGGAGATTAGAGATGAAATAGTTAAGGTGTTAAAACAAGACATTGTAGTAATTTCCTAGAGTTACGAAGATTTAAAGACTTTTGAAACCTCTATGATCATGCATACAATACCTCTGAAGCCAAAAGAAAATCCCTTCTATCAAAAGCAACACCTAGTGAATGCTTTGATCGAGCCATTAATTCAGAAGGAAGTGCAAAATATTTTGTCAGTAAGAATCATCTTCCCAATATGACACTCCACTTGGGTTGCCAATTTAGTTCCAATACACAAGAAAAGTGGGGAGATCAGACTGTGTGTTGACTTCAAGAACCTAAACAAAGCCTCAAAGAAGGATAACTATCCACTTTCTTCTTTTGATGAGGTATTACAAACTTTCAACGGATCTTAGATGATGCCATTCTTGGATGGCTATTATAGGTATAATCAAGTGCTTGTCAGTCATGAGGACAGAATGGAGATTTCCTTCACTACTAAGTGGGGGACATTTTCCTATCACAAAATATCGTTTGGACTTATCAATGTTGGAGCTACATTCCAGCGTGCAATAGACATAGCATTCAAGGATCGGATAGGTAAGTGTATCATTATCTATGTAGATGACTTAACTATTTTCTCTAAGAATAGAAAGGACCATGCTGTTGATTTAGAAAAAGTCCTTAAGAGATGTATAAGCTACGTAGTGTCCCTAAATCCCAAGAAATGTGTGTTTGGAGTTTCTGAAGGGAAAATTTTAGGCCATGTAATATCAGGAAAGGGGATATCCATAGATCTGGATAGAGTTGAAGCCATCTTGAAACTGACAATGCCAGGGAGTAAAAAGGAAATAAGATCCTTCTTTGGAAGGATCAATTTTGTGAGAAAATTTATAACAGGTTTTGTAGAAATTGTCAAGCCACTTAATGAGATGATGAGAAAAGAAGAAAAATAGAGTGGAGCAATAAGGATAAATATTCTCTCTCATAGATTAAACAATCAATATCTAAGGCACTTGTCTTGACCAACCCAAATTATTTAAATCCCTTCTATATTTATTCCTTTGCATCTGACCATTCATGTGCAGCTATTTTAACTCAAAGAAGAGGAGAGGGAGATGAAAGGACAATTGATTTCATGAGCTTCCCATTCAAAAAGCCAAAGGTCAGGTACCTACCTCTAGAGAAGTAGGCCTGTGCATTGGTGCAAGTAGTAAGAAAATTAGGCATTACATTCTTAGGGGCTAGGTTGTTTTCATAGTTCTTGATCGAGTTGTCATGTCTGTCCTTATATAGAGTGAGTTAGGAGAGAGAAGAGGAAAATGGATGGATATTTTGCAAGAATTTGATCTATATATCCATCCAATGAAGCTTGTTGAAGGATAGGGTTCATCAAAGGCTATGGCAAATGTTGACAAGAGTATCACTTGTTAGCAATATATTATGCACTAATTCACCAAGGATCCATGGTCCACAGATTATGAAGGAGTTTAAACCTACTCTGTTTAAATCAGCAAGAGGCCAAGCAGGCTATTGTTGAGTTTCATGGTAGGCATGGCACAAGGCACAAATCTATAGATTCCTTGGCTCATCAAGTTCTTAGGCCAAGTTATTATTGGCCCCACATGTTTAGTGATGCACATAAAAATGTCAGGAAGTGTCGTACATGCTAGACCTCTACACCCAAGAAGCATAATCCTGCAATGCCCTTACAACCAATTTATGAGGTAAGACCATATTTCACCCAATGGGCACTGGATTTTGTAGGGGTAATTAATCTAAAATATTCTGTAGGGCATAAGTTCATTTTAATAGCTACAAAATACTACATGTGTTGGAATGAGGCTTAGTCGTGCACAAATAGCACCACGATGTGGTTATCAGATTTCTTAATGAAAGCATCATAACCAAGTTTGGACTACCCTTCATCCTGGTATGTGACAATGGCCCCGCTTTCTCATATGTTGAGTTCATACAATGGGCCTATGAACATAAAATTATTCTAAAGTACTCATCCAATTACTACCCTTAGGGAAATGGTGTAGCAGAGTCTACCAATAAGAACTTGTTGGAAGTACTAAAGAAATTGCTAGTGAACAATCCTAGAGACTGGCATACCCAGTTGATATTTTCCTTATGGGAAGATCGAACCCATATTTAAGTTTCTATAGGAAATTCCCCATTTAAATTATTCTATGGCCAAGAGTCAGTTTTCCCCATATATTTGTAGATACCTATTCTCAAGTTTATGCAAGATTTTTATTCAAAGGATGATCAGATTGAGATAAGGCTAAATAATATTTTAAACATGGAAGAATAGAGAGACACTGCTTTACAACAATTCTTCAAACATCAGGCTATTTTCAAATGTTGGTTTGATAAAAGAGCTAATATCAACGCATTCAGGATATCATATCTTGTGTTGTTGTGGGATAAGGCTAAAGAGAAAAAGGGTGACCACCAGAAGTTTGATAGACTCTAGCTTGGTCCATATCAAATAGCTAAGATATTGGGTGAGAACACTTTTTGCTTGACCACCTTAACGGGAGAACCTGTTCCATTTCCCATCAATGGACATTTTCTCAAGCATCACTTTGGCCTGTAAGGGTTTTATTTTTGAATTAACTATATATATGTATCATGTGTAATTATCTATTCTTTGTTTTTATTGGTTGTTTTCTTGTTTGTTCTTTTTCTCATTGTTTCTTTTTGTTGTCTTGTTTTTGTTTTTTGTCTTCTTCTTTGGGAACCCTCACTTCTTTCCATTTTGAAATATAGGGGTTGTTATTCAAAGTATGTTGACAAAACTAGGAGAGAAATTTATTTAGGAATTTTTAGGCATATCTTTCAAGAGATTTTGTTCTAAACTTATGTCTTATGGTCATTTTAGCATTGGTTTGAAAGTTATTCAGAGTAAGGTATACTGTGGATAACCTCATGAACTATGATTGAAATCTATCACAAAATAGATAAAACATCTGACTATATAAAGTTTCTATTCATCTTAGGGTGACTGTATCTTTGATTCAAGTGAAAAATCTAATTCTTGAAACTGTCATATGGTCCACTATAGTTCTCAACCCATATTTCAAACTAGTAATATTTGAGTATTGAGAAATTTATTAAAATAATTTCCACAAGTGAAGCCTATAAAATAAAGAGGAAAGAAAAATACTTAAATAAAGGAAAACTCAATACCAAATAGGTGATAGAAGTATCTCTATTGGGGCTATGGATTCCTGACTAAAAGTAGAGAAATGCTTTGAGAGAACGAGAGGTATCTCTATTGAGGCTATTGAAATCTGACTAGCAGTGAAGCAATGCCCAGGATTTCATTCCACGATAGTTGAAGGACTCAACCTATGTAACTTGGATCTTAGGTGTAGTTGTTCAGGGGTGGAGAAAGTTTTTATGAAGAAGGATGCACCATATATGCACACACTTAGATTCAAAAGTAGTTTATATTGATTTAAATTTGAGATTCCATCTCAACTTTATTTAAATATTTTGATCATACTTAAGTTAACATATATTTCATAAATCAAAGGTTCTGGGTTACTGAATTCTTGAGTATCTTACAAATGGGTAAACCATTTTCCCAGTCGAGTCACCATTTGTTATGCCTTGCATAACACTCCATTTTATTTTGGAACAAAATGGGTCCCCCTTTATTTATTTTTTGTCTTTGGTGTTTTGTTTTGGTCTTAGGAGTTGTTCATTTTTCTCCTAAGTTTTTCTTTCTTTTTCTCTGGCAGAAGCAGACCCAGAATTGAAACTAGACTCTAAAATTTTCCTTAGTTCCAAGTTTGGGTTCCCTTCTTTGTGTCTTCCTTCCTTCCTTGTTCCTTTCATTATCTATCAGTGTGTTTTGTGCTCTTGGGTTTGTTCCTCCCTGAAGTCTTTTGTCATTTTCCTCTTGTTTTCTTTAAGCTCAAGTGGAAGTGGAACTAGATTTGGAAGTGAATTTGGAACTTTTCAAAGTTTTGGTTCATGTTTTTGTCCCAATTACAGCTTTGCTCATTTTCTTTGTGTTGTGTTTGTTTCCATTCGTGTTTGGGCCGGGTCTAGTTTTCATTTTGGCCTTGCTTCCCATCGTTAGTTGATTTCATGTAGTCTTGTTTCGTTTTACGAGCAAAAGGATCCTTGCACATTATAGTTACATTGACCATTGAGCCATATCAACAGAATTAAGAACCAACTACCAAGACCTTGGGAGTTAGATTACTATATGTTATCTTTCTATTTTCAGGAGAAATAGAATACTGATATTCTATTTAATGTTGTTGTGTTGTTTCTAACATCAACAAGTACACATTGTCTAAATTTCATCTGATTCATCTCAACACTTGTTTGTTCCTTTGTTCTTATGTCTAGTTTTCCATGGGATCTTCATCCTGAGGGCTTGATCATCCCTCTTGACTATTGCATTTCATCTTGCTAGTGTAAGTACATTTGAACCCTCCTCTTGATGTTCATGGCTACTTTAGTGTGAGTTTGAAAAAAGTTCATCCTCACTAAAGTGGGGGTTAAATGAGCTGTAGAAAAATGGCCCCTCTATCATTTTCATGGCCTTCTAGGTCTTTTTTCATGGTGTTGGAAATATGTTGCTATGATTTTATGTTGTAACATAGATTAAACATGCTTATTTAGGTACTAAAAATCAAAGAACAATGTCTTGTGAAGGTTTTGTTAAGTTTTGTAAGACATTTCTACATTCTTCTAGACTCTCTTAATTAAAAATACCTAAAAATCACATTTTTATTCATCAACATGTCCTATTTTCAAGTGTTGTAAAGTCTTGGTGTCGGCCTATGATGAGGTATGAATGGGTAACTAGGCCACAAGTGTGTATAAATAAGTCATTTTCATCTCATTCTAACCCCCATTCATCAAGTTCACTTATCCACCTATTCACTCAAGTATTCAAGCATTTTACAACATCAATTCAAGCACCATTCAAGCACTTTGAAGTAGCCATTGACATTACTTCATAATTGCATCATCAAGGGTTTCGTAAGTTAATAGAAAATGCATGTTGTTAGTTTATCATTCCTTTGAATTTCATTACCAAAAGTTGGGTTTGACCAAGGCAAACCCCTATTCACTAACCTTAAACCATTTTTCCATATTGCATGTTTGTTTGCAGACCTAGGTATGCATATTTGACAAGATTTTTGGTGTTGAAGATTTGTTTACAAGTCAAATAGGTGATTCAAGTCAAATTAAGTATATTTCAAGCTTGGAGAATGTTTTATGTTTGTTTCCCACATAATTGATTTCAGCAACTCGACAAGCAGACTTTTCCAGATCTAATGTTACAGAGTTGTCTCCTGATTTTTCAAAAATTTGGGAGAGGACTAATTCGCCACTTGTGGAAAATTAGTCCTACCTTAGGACTAAAAATTTGAATTATGTTACGTTCCAGATCACAATATATAGAAACTTGCTTCCGACAGTTTTTCACTAGGAGGAGGACTAATTCACCACCCTAGGTGAATGAGTCCCACTGTGAAAAATTAGTAATTTCCATTAGCATTCAGAACACTCTAGAATCATCACATTTCATCCAGGTGCACTCAAATTTATCTGTTCCTTTATGTTCTACATAATTTCTTCATTTCCCTAGTTGTTTTCATATCACAGTGTGTTTTAAAACATAGCTTTAATTGCACTTTTTTGTTTTAATTCATTTAGATCATTTAATTGCATTTAGTTCACTTCATTTAGGTCATAAAACATAACACATAACATTAAATTGAATGAACCATTAGAATTTTTGGCTTACTTCTCTCCTTTTAGGTGAAAATCCCTAGAAGAGTTAGAGAAGCCATAGGAACCAAAAATAAATGGTTCACTTGCAAATGATAATAGTGAAGACCACTAGTGTCCATCAGTTTAGGATGCAGTACTATTAAAGTCAACTTAGAAGGATGGTTTTTGATAGTGTTCGCATTAAGTGAATGCTTGTTTGTTTCTTTTGAGGGACAATAACCAAGGCCACTAGTCTTTTCTTGCGTGTGTAACTCTATGGGGACATAAATACCTTGTTCTCTTGCACCGCATCCTTTTCCATTGTAATCAAGTTGTTTCATAAGTTTTTAACCTTTTCCATAAATCTCTTTCATTTCTTTTGGATTTGGTAGTTGCTCATGATTAATTTCATGAAAGTTTTTTGTGTAATTTGTTGTATTTTGTTCTAAAGTGGTTGAGGTGGATGCTTTTGAAGGGTTGTTTGAATTTTGTGTTGGCTTTACTACATTTTCTTTTCCCTTTATTGAATCTTTGTTTATGATCTTTTATTCTCCCATGATTGTATGTTTGAAATCTAGGGAACTCCAATCATCTTCTAATAGCTTCATGACTTCTTCAATGTGTTTTCTTTGTCTTTCTGTTGCGTGGGTTACACTTGTGTTTTTGGTGTTAATGTTTTCAAGGTTTTTTCTTTATTTTTCTCAAGTTGTAAGACACTGTTAGGATCATTATCAATTTCCAATGTGTACAATTTTTTTTGGTAGACATACTTTATTTTACGATGAAGTGTAGAAGGAACTAAATACATCTCATGAATCCACAGCCTTATCAAAAGAAGATTATAGGAAATATTGCCAGGCATAACATGAATAGGGGTTTGTAAGGTAGCCTTTCCAACTATAATAGGTAAAGTGATCACTCCAAGATATTTCTTTCCAAAATTATCAAATCCATTAATAGACAAAGAGTTAGGTTGAATTTTTGATTTATCAACACCAATTTTATCCAAAAGGCTTGCACTAAACACATTTAAGGTTGAGCCATTGTCAACAAGGGTTCACTTTATCCCTTTGGTATTGTATTGAGCTATGATCATGAAATCATGAATATTTTTTCTTTATTTTGAAAGAAGGGAGCTTAATTTGGTGGAAAACAATATAGGCATTCATTCCTTGAATCATGGTTGCTATGTCATTTGGTTGTGCATTAGAAGGTATAGGAACTTGTTGTAAGGAATTTTGAAGCATAGTGTGATAGTTAGGTGAATTCTGAATTAGGTCCTAGAGGGATGTATTTGTGGAAGCATTCTTAAGTTGTTCAACAAGATCATGCTCCTTTCCACTTTGTGAAGGAAAATGAGGGGTGCTAGGAAAGATAGGATTGGGTAATGGTAGGGATGTTGAAGGGTTTTTTCTTGGTTGAATATTATTCCTAGTGTTGTATGTATGAGAAATGGTATTACAAGTAACTCGGTTGTTGTGAAACATTTTTCTTAGGTGGTTCAAGGATAAGGATAGGTTTGTCTTGAACTTGTGGTTTATGAGAGGGTGGATAAATGATAATTTTAGGCTAGAGAGAATAATCCAAGGGATATCTAATGTGCATAACCTCAAAAGTCTCATTGTTATGATTGAATGTCACTTCATCATTTTCATCTAAGGAATTACTATTGTCAACATTTTCTTCCATCATTATATCTTCCCTAGTAGGGGAGTTTTTAGGAGAATTACAAACCAATTTTTTTTTATATTCAAGGGTTGGTTCTTCTAAAATGACTTCATTGCATTAAAGGGAGTTATAAATGGTTGAATTGTCTTGTTCATCAATAGTGGGGATATTAGGAGAAGGCTCTATTTGATTATTATGATTATTGATGACTTTATCCTTTTTCTCTAAGCTCTAATTCTCTTGTGCCATAGTTTCTACCCTAGTAGGAGATATTTTAAGAAAGTGACAAACAAGAGGTTCATCACATTTCATGGTTAGATGTTGTAAAAAAACTTCATCACAAATAGGGAAGACATCAAGGGAAGGAAAACTATGATTTTCATGATTACAATACTTAAATGATTTTGTTCAAATAGGTCTTTCCAAATGTTAGGGACATTAGGAAGGAGAGAGATAAGGCTATCACTTTCAATCCACATGTCCTCCTAGCAAATGTGATTTTCATGGTCATTCACTATTGTATCCTCTTTTGCTAAAGCCTTCTTTCAATTAGAGGAGGTGTTGGGAGATGAATGGAGACTAAGTAAAGTGGTAGCGATTAATTGATCTTCTATTGTTATACTATCTTCCCAAGGGGAATGAGGAGAAGCAAAAACAAGATCTTCATGATTCTCAATAATTGTACCTTCTTTCACCAAGATACCTTTGTCACTAAAAGGATCTAGGTATTGGGAGAAGTACAATTATGATCATCATGGTTATCTATGTTTGTATTCTCTTCAGTCACATCATCCTCACAAATAGGAGAGATAGGAGAGGGTGTAAGTTTAAGGAAAATGTTGACATTTTCAATCTCTTGCACTAAGAGACTCTCATAACTAGGGAGTGCATTGAATGAATTTCTAACATGCTTATCGACTAAAATTTTCTTTTGAAAATTTGGAGAAGATTGAAATTAACATTTTTGAAAAGTAATTTATGCAAACTTAAAATGCAATGTAAGGAATTAAAATGAAATGCAATTTTCAGTTTTCAAGAAAGATAATTTTTTGATTACACTATGCAATGATTTTAAAATGAAATATTTTAAATGGAAATTTGGAAATGAGAAATGCATGAAATGAAGCACTTTAAGCTAGATTTAGTAAAATGCATCAAATAAAAATTCAACGAACTGAAACAGGTAACCAATAACAACAAATAGAGATGCAAAAAATAAATTTTAAACCCTAGAAACTACAACTTCAAAATCAATAGGGACTAAGATGCCAGTAAGGGAATCTTGGTCCTACTGAAGTAATTTGAGGGTTCTAGAAACTGGAATAGAATGCAATCAACTCAAACAAAATTTTGAGGTAAAAACCCAGAGAGGAACTAAGACACCAAGAAGGGTTTTTTTGTCCCAGTGGAGATTTTTTTAGAAAAAAAAACAAAATCTAAGTTGATAAAAATTTGAACCTAGATTTCCTATGCAGTGACCTGATATTTGGAAACATAAAATTGTGCAAATGAATGCAAGAAAAAGTGACTATTGACAAGCAATTGGATGCAAAAGTGAATGCAATTTTTTTCAATTTTGAATGCAATAAAAATGTGTCTAAATGCAATTAAGATGACAAATAATGAAATTTTTAGTTTTTAAATGAGATAAAATGATGTAAGAAAGCAAGAATGCAACCTATATGCACTTTCACTAATGCAAATATGAGAAACCCTAAATACAATTTCACTAAATATGAGAGACCCTAGATGCATTCCACTAATTCAAAATGTAATGCAAGTATGAATGAAACCTAGATCTAGGACTTCAATGGACTCCAAATCTAAAAATGAATGTTCAAGAATTTTTGTTCACCAAAATGATTAATAGGAAAATGGGAACTTTATAACCTAGGTCATAGAACACCACTATTCTCCTATTATCATTCAATAATGTCCTAGGAGTACCAATAAGATTGACTAACAACCTCACAAGGTGAGTCAATTCACTCTTTCTCCAACAAATCACTCACTAATGCCCTATGAGTACCAATTGGATTGGATAACAACCTCACAAGGTGAGTCAATTCAGAATGAGGAAGACCTAGGAGGGGGTTCTTTCAACTTAAAGGAGTTCACCTCCAAGAAAATTCTTGGAAAAGGAAAACAAGCATTCAACATGCAAACCCTAATTATGCAAGCTAAATGAAGAGTGTAAATAATGAAAACATGCAACAGGGAGATAGGATGTGTACATGGAAAGTTTAGAGATGTTGTGAGGATTCTGGAAATGCAAAAAACTTGCCAAAAAGTTCTATGGAGGACTAAGATGCCCAGGGTGGTGTATTGGTCTCATTGCTATTTTTCAGGGAAAATGCAATGTCTTTAGATGTTAGAACCGGATTTGAAGGAATCTCTAAAAATTATGCTTGGGAGGAACAAGATGCCAAACGTGGCATATTAGTCCCATTTTGAATTTCTAAAAAATATGAATGTGGTCCTAAGCTCCAAGGTCTACACTTTCTTCCTTTCTGATCTCAAGTTCTAAAACTTTCAGACTCATCCTATAGGTGAGTTTCTATGAAGATGACAACTTTGGAAATGAAACTTTGAAACTTTGAAAACTTTGCACTTTAAAGGATCTTCAAGTCTTTGACCTAGATCTATAAATAGAAACACACAAGAGAGGAAAAATTTGTTGATTATTAGTGAATGGGGGTTTTCCTTGGTCAAAGCCCTTGTAGGTAATTAAACCAAATGATGAAATGAAACATGAAACATGAAATATATAAATATATCACCTTGTATGATGTCTTATGAAGCAAATATGCAATCTATCATGTAGTAGACATGAAGAATGTAGATATTGGATCCTTGGATATGATGTGAATAATTGTTACAGATAGATCTTCAATGCTACATCCACAAACTTGGTTCAACAACATGAATGGATGCACTAAACCCTTGACATGATGTTTGAATCTTGGTGATGGTTTCAAATGCTTAATGAATTGCTCTTGAATGCATAAAATTTTCTTAGGAATGAATACTTGAATTATTTTTGTCTTGTTATGAGAAAATAAGAGGGGGCCTTGTATTTATACTTATTCATGCTTAATACCCTAAAATTACACCAAAAGTTGACATAGGAAAGCATTAATCAAAGGAGGCTAAATCCCACCTAAATTTGAAATTGAATCCCAAAAATAAGCTGAAAAAGATGCCCTAGGTGGTGTCTTAGTCCCAAGGCTTAAATTTTGAGGCATAGACTCCAAAAGGGACCTTTTTAGGCGGTTTCATCTAATTAGGGTTCCAAGACCCATTAAGGACAAAGATTCACTAAGTGGCATTTTAGTCCTAGTCCACAAATCAAGGACACACATACGTAAACATTAAATTATCATTTCTCATTTTTGATATTTGCTGGTATTTAGGTATGTGCAGGGTCATGATGTGCCAAAAAGTGGCAATATGATAGGTATGTGGCTAATGACCTTTTTTTACCCAAAATTGATGAAACAAAAAGGGTTTTTAAAGGAGATTCTCCGATTTCCACTAATGTGTAAAGATCCACACTTCCTTGAACCAAAAATTTCACTAATTTTTTTTTTTAATAAAGTAAATCCCTTAATGTCTTTCTCAATTAGTTGTATACTCAGGAACTTCTATCCATACGGGATAGA
Organism: Sequoia sempervirens; assembly: GCA_007258455.2. Taxonomy (NCBI): domain Eukaryota; kingdom Viridiplantae; phylum Streptophyta; class Pinopsida; order Cupressales; family Cupressaceae; genus Sequoia; species Sequoia sempervirens. The sequence continues at coordinate 36,471 of VDFB02127207.1, read as the reverse complement.
CATCTATCCATACGGGATAGGCATCTAACCATATGGGTTAGGATAATGTCCATATAGGACCAAGACTCATCTATCCATTTGGGATAGGAATCTAACCTTTTGGGTTAGGTTAATGTCCATTTGGGACTGTATACCTCGATATTTCTACTTCTCTAAATGTGCAAAACAACTAAGAAACATGAATAACAAAATACCAAGGACACCTCAAGATTAGCCAAAAGAGTGGTTCAACGAAAAGGAATGCAAATAAGATAAAACACAAACACTTTTACCTCCCTTATTGTTGATACCTCTTTGATTGGCCATTGCTTGGAATTTGATTGTGTGCTCCTTAGATGATTGTTTGAATGTCTAAATGCAAGATTGTAGGTGCAAATGATTAACAAAGATGGTTGAATGATTGAAAAGGCTTGAGGATTCAAATGGACAGAATGTAGTTATCAAAATGCAAAGTGTTGAGAAGGAAAATTAGCAGCATAAGGTTGCTCAAATGAAGAAGTGTTGGAAATGCCCTTGAGAAGGGGGTATTTATAGGAGAATTTGAATTCTCTAGAGAATTCAACGATCAAGATTGCTCCAACAAGGCCAAGATGAAGGGCTATGGTGGGTTGAGAACCCACAAGCCTTCACATCTTGACATGTGGAGGGTGAAGTGGCCAAGGGGGGATGAGATGGAAATGAGTTGTCAAAAAGGTACATGAGGTGGAAAAAGGGCATGCACCTTGGGGAGTGAGGAGATTTCTACAAAAAGGGATTTCTTGTCCCCAAGTGGGAGTGAAAGAGACATTTGAGGAATTTTGGAATTCCTCAAAAATCTACATAGGAAAATGAAAGGTGGTTGGGGATATAAATGTGAATTAAAAATTCACATTCTTAGGATGATCTAGAGGATAAAAGGTGGGCTCCAAAAAGGTGGGACTTGGTCACATGTGGAGATTGT
>VDFB02127207.1:0-34969 GCA_007258455.2 Sequoia sempervirens | reverse complement strand
TTAATTCATTTGATGAAAAGAGGATTAAAAGAGGGTAAGGTATTTAATTATTAATTAAATACCTTAGGGATTTAGCAGAATTAAAGATATTAATTAAATAATAGTAATATTACTTAATTAACTCGGATAAGAGGATGTTTAGACGAAAAGTGATAAATTTGGATAAATTAAATGTCCAAATTTGGATGTCTACATTTTGCCCCTCTTTGAGATGGTGTTACGAAGTAGCATTATTTCAAAGAATATTAAAATATAGAACCTAGAAGAAGATGGTTAGATTGGAATAGATGCCCCAGTCATCCAAAGGAGTGACTAGGAAGGGAAAAAGAAAATGATGAAAATTAGGGATGAAGGATGCCCCCTCGAGAGGACATGCAGGTTGAAGAGAACACGTGTGTGCTCTCGAAATAGATGATGTGATTCAAGGGGAGATGAGGAAGATGATGCAAGGTGATGGGTAAGAGAGTAAGTGATATGGAGATGGATGAAGCACAAATGGATTTCAAAAGGTGATGTTGCCCCAGTCAAGGTACAAGCCAAGATGGGTTGATGATGGATGGAGTGTTGTCAATGAAGGATTGAAGGATCCCGAAACAACACGAGGATAGGGAAGGATACATCCCACTGAGTGGTATTGATGAGGGAAGGATACATCCCAAAACACCACTAAAGATAGGGAAGAATACCTCCCGATGATGATGATGAAAGTGTTGTTGATGAGGGAAGGATACATCCCAAACAACACCAAAGGATAGGGAAGAATACCTCCCGATGATGATGATGAAAGTGTTGTTGATGAGGGAAGGATACATCCCAAAACAACACCAAAGGATAGGGAAGAATACCTCCCGATGGTGATGATGATGAAAGTGTTGATGAGGGAAGGATACATCCCAAAACAACACCAAAGGGATAGGAAATGATACTAATGGATGATGATGATGATGGGTCAAGACTGGTAACAAGACTAAGAACAAGACCAAGGATATGATTAGATGTTTCGGGCTAAGTGGAATAGACAGAGATTGGAGAGAGATGTGAGATAAGGATGAAGGATGAATGGATGGGGGGATACATGCAAGATGATAGAATGGAGAATGAAATGCAATCCTGATGCAATTTTCCATCTTCAGAGCACTGGTTTTTGCTATAGCATAAGACACGAAGTGCCAGGGTATGTGGAACTAAGGTGAATTAGTGTCTAATGCATAAAACAAACACAACAGACAAGAAGGCTATCCCAAAACCCCAAAGTCACAAAGACCTTGGTCGGGCCAGGTATTGAGATAACCACAAGCATAAAAGGATGCCCCAGCATAACATAAGACCTCAGGGATCTTGGTGGGTACTACGTGGGACAACCAAGAAGACACAATCAAACAAAAGAACAAGATATGCTCCTACGTGGACCAATCAAAACATGCCATAATATGATGGATCATGGCGGCCTTGAAAAGTGATGATAGGGAGTTCAAATGATAAACAAAAGACAAAAACATCAAAAGATCGCAATCAATTTCAAATGTCCTTTGCCATAGGATCACAGGAATAGATGGGATTGATGAGGTCTGTTAGGAAGGATGCATCCTGTCGAGACCAAAGATGATGGATACTAAACTAAAAGATCGTTATGATGTGGGATGTTCAAAATCGATTGGGTCTCATGATACAAGTGGATCTCATTTGTGAAGAACTGGCTAGATAAGGGCATAGCTTGACGACATGACACAAGGGAGATAAGACATAAGACTGACAAAACCTAAAGACCTAGGGGCTCGGGGGCCAATCAAAGATTAGCCTTGCCTACGTGAAAGCATAGAGCCCTCGTAGTTCAGTGAAAGGTGGACGACTGACCAAGATGGAGACTGTGATGGATGGTAAAGATAGGATGGACAAAAGGAGAAAGACCGATGATAGACGATAGAAGAGCAAAGTGGACAATGAATCGATGGAATCCCGGGGTGGATCAAATGATCGAGCCTACGGAAAGCACAGGGGCAACGTAGTTCGACAAGACCAAAGGAAAACAATGGATAAAGGATGATGGATGATGATAGGATAAGTAGATAAAAAGATGGGACTGATACGACAAGATAGGATAGACCTATTGGATTGGATAGGATGATAATGATCACATAAAGCTCAGGGATGGGATAGTTATCCAAAGCAGTAAAATGACTTGGGAGGATGATATGATAGATAGATGAGTGATGAAAAGTCGGGAGATGTGCAAGAGCAAGGGTGATGACGATGAGATAAATGGCATTGGGTTGCATGGGGGGGAAGGCCTATAGCCAGATACCAATGACAAGGGATTGTGAGATGGGATGAGATGGGATGAGGATAAAGATGGTAGATTGAATAAAGATATAGGGATGGGGGGGAGGGGAGGAATTGTTTGGATGGATGGAAATATAAGGATTGGGAGATGAAAGGGATGTTAGGATAGCTGGATACGAAGAGAAAGATGGGGAGATGGAAGGGACACTCTGATAGATGGATAGGGACAGAAGGATTGGGAGATGAAAGGGATGCTAGGATAGATGGATACAAAGATATAGATGGGGAGATGAAAGGGATGCTATGATAGATGGATAGGGATAGAAGGATTAGGAGATGAAAGGGATGCTAGGATAGATGGATACAAAGATATAGATGGGGAGATGGAAGGGATGCTATGATAGATGGATAGGGACAAAAGGATTGGGAGATGAAAGGGATGCTAGGATAGATGGATACAAAGATATAGATGGGGAGATGGAAGGGATGCTATGATAGATGGATAGGGACAGAAGGATTGGGAGATGAAAGGGATGCTAGGATAGATGGATACAAAGATACGGATGGGGAGATGGAAGGGATGCTATAAGAGATGGATAGGGAGATGAAGGGATGTTGTGATAGATGATGTCTCCAAGGACTATGTCACAAAGGAAGCAGATGCCCCCACTCTAGATATGTCATATATGAGGAGGCATGAGGGATAGAAGACAAGTGGATGGGAAGATAAAGGAGATAACTAGATGAGGATAGGATGGGTGACTAAGGAATATGATAGAGCATGGATGAAGGGAATGTATACCAATAGGTGTCCAAAGCATGCATAGATAGGTGCCCCTATTTTGATCAAGATCACAAGGAGGATAGAGGGATGGGAGATAAATGGGATATGATGGCAGGATGCGGAAGATAGGTGGGATGGGGGGATTTATGAAGAGGACGGATAACAGGAAGATGGGTGCATAGCTGGAAGCATAGCAGATGGAGGGAACGCATATCAGGAAGTTGCCCCCAAGTGCAAATGGGGATTTACGCATGATGCCTATTTGCCAGGTTTTCATCATGGTACTTATCCAAGGCACTTGTTTGCCAAGTTTTCCTCCTCTTATTTAAGTTTTCTATCTAAGAAGAAATTAAGTGCATTATCAATAATAAGAAAGGTAGCTTGTGCACATAAACCAAATGAAATATAAAAAAATTATACCTTCTTGCTAAGAAAGTAAAATTAAATGAACTTACTAAATAAAAAAAATATTTATTCAAGTATATTTGCTAGAAAGAAGTATTACATATACATACATCCTATGAAGGTATACATTTTTGTAATAATGAATTGAATAGTCAAATCCATTTATGAAATAAAAATATTTAAACATAAAGTTAAATTCTTCAAAATGGGTGATCTAATTTATAGATGGTATGAATCTAATTATTTTGCACTATTAGTATTTTCTAGAAAGGAAATTTGAATCTATTTGTATAGTCTATGTCATAGAATAAGTAGTTTTGATTTAAATTGCATGACACTAATATTTTCAAGATAAATATTCATCTAAGATAGCATAAATAATTCCAACTCAAAGAGACTTCATGACATAATCTATTGTTTCAAGACAAAAAGTTTATTAATTTTGGTTGCATAAATAATCCAACTAAAAAGAGACTTGATTTTAATTGTATAAGTTATTTCACTAATTCCTTAGATAGATAAACCAATACAATGTTTTAATAAGAGCCTTGATTTTTAATTGTATAAGTGATACTACTAATGACTCAAGATTTATGATCTATCTAAAGAAGGTTTGCATTAATTTGCATAAGTTTATTCTTGATAATATTCTATAATTACATAATTATTTATTCACTATGACCTTGTTGTAATTAAATGAGTCAACCTTGTTTTAGAAAAAAAATTGAATCTATTTGTATATTGAGGCAGAAAATTACTTTAAAGAATAACCATGATATTTAATCTTATTGTAAATATATTAAATCATAACTATGATGTGCTATAAACCTTAAATCCCAAGAAAATAAATTTATTACATGGAGAGAGAGTTACAATAAATCTAAGAGCTAAGTTTGTGGCATAATAAGAAGAAATTGATTAAAGATATGTTATTTATTTATTTATTTATTTTTTAGACTACAGGAATCGGGTAGCACGACCCCCTATAAACTGCAGTGCGCCTGGTAAACTTTTTAACATGACCGGCGGTGCTGGCGCGACACGCCCTCCGGTACCACAGGACGGGGAAGACTAGAACTCGTGACCAGCAGAGCCACAACGGAATTACTTAGCCAACCGAGCTAGGGCCCCCGCCCTATTAAAGATATGTTATTAATGCCTTAAGTTAGATAGTATTTTATAAATTTAAGCTTATAATTTAATTTCTAATGGTCATAATTATTATTATAGAGTTGTAATTATTGTCATAAAAATATAGTATTGCCATAAGATGTAAATGTTGTCATTCCTCTATTTTAAAATTTCTATAACTAAATCCATACTCATAGTTTATCATTATTTTATGAAGAAGAGAGATATATTATAAGTCCATTAATTATATTCAACATTAGCTAGTAACCATTTCCATATTTGTTCAAAGGAAATTAAATACTATTTGATAGAACCATAGTTTGAACTAAATCTTCATCAATCATCGATGTTAGTTAATTTATTGTCTTACTAAGTTAGGATAACATTATTAAAATTAAGAAGTTTATAGATTTTTTTTTTTTTCATTTAATGAATAAACCCACCCTTTGATAGTTAATTAGACCGAATATTTTATTATTTCATCTATCCAATTAATAGCCCTATCAATCTAGTTATTTTCAAAGAGCAATCTATTTTTAAAACTTATTTCATTTGAGAATTAAATGAATATTAATTAAATGTTATAAAGAACTTGGATACAAAAGCACATATGTATTTTAACACTAATAAAATAATAATTCATTTATTTATAAATTTTATTTTATAAAAATTGATTTATATTTGTAATAACATTAACCGGATTAAAGGAAAATAATTTCTTTGTAAATAAACATAAATGAGAATAAATATATTGATTTAAAGAAGAAAAATAAAATAGGAATAATAATAGTAGAAAGATTAGTTCCATTCTAGATTTAGTTAGAAAATAAGAATAAAAATAAATAAATAATAGATTGATTTTACAAGGATAAGAAATAGAGTAATAGATTGATTCAAACAAATTTTCTAGATTTAATTAGTTATTCTAAAAGCAATTGAAAGTAAAGAAAACCTGGATGTTGATGGAGTTGCAAAAAATCTTCTCTTTGTGCCTTCTTCAACTTGATTCTTCCTCCTTCAATCCTATCCTTTTTCAAAATGATAGCATAAAAATACCATTCATGTGTTGTTGATGAGAGAAGAAATGGCTTCAATTTATAGACTTGAGAGAAGGTAAATGGAGGGTCAAGATTAGAGATTGATTCAACGGCTAAGATTGTTTGAGGTGGGGTTTGGATTGATAGCCTCACCTTGTGACAAGTGTCACAAGAAGGGGGCTTTAAAAATAGGACCACATGGCATGGGGAGAGGAGCCAAGGGTGCTCACACATGTGTGAGCACACTTTGGAAGAGGTGGATATGACAAGTCCCCACACCTTTTCCAAGACTATAAAACTCGTCACTCCTTTTTAAGTGACTTTTTAGGGGTTCATACTTTGCCCAAAAGGCCATATTATATTTTCAATAAGCTTCCACTCCATAGGTATTTACCTCGGGAGTTCATTTTTACCCTAAAGTCAATAGAACAAGCCCAAATAACCATATAAAAGAGAATTCTAATATTAAAATACAAATTTTGATTTGTGAGCACACCTTGGGTAGATGGGATGTTGACATGTCTATAACATATAAAAGAGAGGGTGGCTTGATAATGACATGTCTATGACATGTAAGGGAGGGTGGTTTGACCATGTGTGCTCACACATGTGTGAGCACATATGGGGAAGCCAAATGGCTAAAAGAGGAAATGTCACATGCATGGTGTGAACTCTCACACAAGGGTGAGTGGGGATGAGTTGTAAGGTGATAGTGACTTGTGCATGCAAGTTACATGTGAGTAAGATTAGAATGAATTTTTAAATTTGAAAAAAATGATAATGAAGATTAATTAATCAATTAATTTAGGATTAACTAATTAATGGATTATGAAGGACAATGACATCTCCCTAATCATGATTAATTAGATTAAATGATGTATTATATTAATTAATGTGACTTATGAAAGTGGTTAATTTTATTAATAATAGGTTATTCTAATCAATAATGCTTAGGATAGGATGATAACACTTGTTACCTATTTACTTAATTTTTATTTTTTAATACCATATGCTGAAATTATTAATGAAACACTTATTTATTAATATTGTTAACTTTTATTTGTTCCTTTTTAGGAGTGTGTATTTAACAATTTTTTTTTATTTCTGTTATTTATTTATTTATTTAATCTCTACCTTCTTCAAACATAAATTAATTGTAAAAAACCACTTACATAATATTACCACACAAAATTAAAATATCTAAAGTTTTAACAAAAAGAGGGTCATGACATAATGGGTATATGCAGAATCATGATGGGCCAAACAGGCCCTTAAGTGGCAATGAAAATTTAGAAAAATCAGAGTTAGGCAACTTGACGTAAAAATTTGAATAAGTTATCTATATTATTTCAAAAACATGTAAGAATAGAATCTGTGGGAAATTGAATGTAGTTTCTAAACTACTAGATTTATTTATTTTTAAACAAAATCTATTTAGTGAAAATTTGAAATTTCAATGCAGTATTACTTAAATTTCAGGAAAAAAAATAAGAAGTAGGTGTTTGTTTGACCACCCTAACCATAATAAAATGATACTATTTTTTTATGATATTTTAGATTTAAGTAGAGGACTCATGTCGAATGTATATATTTTTGTAAATTTTTTCCAAGTAAATAATTAATTATGAATTTTTATTACAACTTTTAAAAATATAAAAACTTGTATGTCTGACCACCTTAACTTGGTCAAAACTTCATGAAATTCATTTTTTTTTTTTTAATCCTATAGTATGCAAAGCATAGAATGCAATGCATGTTTCGGATTCAAAAAATATGATACCGTTTGAATGTTATAGATATTTTACAATCAGCCAATCAATCAGGACTTTAGTCATAATTCTAATAGAAAATGAATAATAATAATCTATTAAATTCAAAATAAAGCATAATTTATATTAGAAAAAAGCTGAGAATCTCCTCTACAAACCCTTTTTATTTTATCAATTTTGGCTAAAAATAAAGTCGTCAGCTGCATGGGAGAAGTCCGAAAAAACAAGGTAAGTTGTTAAACATGTTTTTTGTGTTGACTTTTTAGGATTGGTAGCTCCTAACAAAATACCAAAGAAAACTCGAACCTATTCCCTAGGTAATGAATTTTTTGTCAGACATATCAGATATCAGATTTAAATTGGATATCCGATTTGAATCGGATATCCGATGTCACGACTCCTCTCCTCGCAACTGCATATTTTGATAGACTTTAATGCTAAAGGTAAATGCATGTTCACATTTGATATTCATGAAATGATGTTTATCTCCACATTTCCTAAAAACCTCAGCAAGTTGGGTCTAGCCATTAACTATTGATGAGAAAGGAATTTGATAAAGATCTTTGAATGGAAAGCAAATTGTATTCACCAACTATGGGAGTAAAGGCGCAGACATGTGAATTAAATTTCTATCAGTACAGACCCACTGGCAAGGATACATCACATCGTCCACAACCACCCAAAATAGACTTTTGATCACCTCAGCCCACCCATATTTCTCACGTTGGATTTTAATTCATCTTCCCGAAATAAATTTTAGAACTAACTCGTAAACTATAGTGGAAAAGAATTTAAAGCAATTCTATCTATTAATTGAATGTATGGGCCTATGTTTTGGGGCATCTCCGATTACCTATGTATTCGATGTCTTGGAAGGGATTCTAGAGGAGTGTTATACTACAGATTTGTGCAGGAGGTGAACGTGGGTATTAGGCGCCTCCCTACTTAAGACCCCCAACTAGGAATCAATGCAAAGGGTAGGATTCAAAGCATTTTTTTTTTAAAAATGATTGTGTGTGTGGTATCGTTGGCACCCACTTCTTATCTTATCATCATACTTCAGAATTCCATCAAATTTGGCTATGGATTCATATTGTTTTATATGTAAAGTGTTAATCGGGATAACATATTTTCCACAATCTCAAGAGTAGAATGGTTTTTTTTAGAGATAATGTATAATACAATACACACATGAATAATATTTTTAAATAATGATCAGTCCAATACCTGAGTCTAGTGGAATTAATACATGTAGTAACCAAATTTAAATAAAACATTTACTATTAGGAATCCTTAGTAACTGTGCAAATCATGAGAATGCAACATTATAAAGGAGGAAATGAGAGCAGTTAATATTATGTAGAAGAAACAATTGGTAAATAAGAAAATTATTTATTATCAGGGTTATGAGATTCAAAAAAAATATCTTTGACATAATTATAATTTTTCTTTCTTTCATTCAATACTTGTCACCAAATTGATATTCTAAGGAGAAAAAAGATTACTCTAATGCATGTGCCTTATTTTGCAACACATACAACGGTTACTTCTTTTTAGCTTAAGGGTAAATCAATTAAATGATAATGCCTTTCACTTCTCCTAAATATTAGGCATGTTGTTAGGGGTGAATCCTCATATAAATATTTCATATCTGATGGAATGTGCATCCCATTAGAATCATGAGCAAAGAAGCTTCAAGTAAAAATCATCTCCCCATGATCTCCTAAACTTTAGGCTACTAAGATGCACACTCTTCTTTAAAGCCTAAATACTAGAGAAGAAAGTAGTCTTAACAAAATCTTTCCTTTAAAAAGAGGAAGAGAATAGTAGGTGTTAATATTTAAAAAAAAGATTAGTTAAATTTTTTTTTTGAACTTTTTTCAAATATTCGATTTAGATGAATAGCACATGTTAATATCTTCAAAGAAAAGATTAGCTAATATTTTAAGTTTTTAAGATGCATTTTTTTTCAAATACTTATTTTAAGGGAATATTTATAGGAAGATAGTTTCCTTTAGTATAATATTTACTTTTAGAAAAATGTAATTGTTATCTAGTATGGTTAGGATTGGAAAATTTCAATATATTCGATTTAAAGATAGCATTAATCCAAAACCATGAAATAATATCTATAAACTTCTCGACATAGATAGTTAAAACAAACACCTAAACTTATAAAATAAAATGAGTTAAATAAATGAATAAATAGAACTTTCCTAGATATTTATTAATATTGCTCTTTGATTGACTACAGTGAAGCATACAAGTTATTTTTTTAAAATTTCTAGTAAACCTTCTATTAACACATATTGGGTCTAGACTTCAATTTCAAATATAGATGAAATGAAACCTATTCTTAACTAGAAGTAACCTTCTATAATAAATAGACAACATAAAAACTTCATCAAACAACCCTAGTTAATAGATAGTTTATTACTTTTCATAATTTAGTCATGAAAATGTTCATTTTCTAGTGCTACATAAACTATCTAGAAGTGTATATGTTTAAAAAGATAGGACAATAAACCTTGCAACAACTATTGATGATATTAAAAAGTGATTTCTTGTATAAACTTGCTAAGGGAAGTGGGGAATAATATAGGTTACGATTTTTTTTGAAAAATGCATGCATTCAATTTAAGTACTTGCTTAATTTATGTTGTTTGGGATTAATTTTATAAATGGATATGGTTTAGCTACTGAATAAATGGTTAAATAATTCCTTCAATGTATATGACTTCTAATTACTAAGATTAGAACTTATTACAAGCTATTGACCAATCCTCATTGTTTCATTTAATCATCATGGGTTTAGATTCCTAATGAATATTGTTAAAATTACCATACATTATGAATTTCCTTTCTCTTATTAAGATTAAGTATGTTAGATATAGCTTTAAGAAAACTAATCAAAGATGGAAAAAAAGAACACAAAAAAATAGCAGCGTTCGGTATTAACAGTGCCTCTGGCCCACGTTTATGGGTAATGCCATTGCATTTGGGCTACTACATCTATAGCCTAACACAGCTGCAAGAACGACGTCTATGGCATCATCCCTATAAACCATCGGGGAGAAATAAGGAACATTGGCTAATTTAATCCAAATGGAGGGAAATCCCTTTTGGATCGATAATCTATGAAGATAAAACAAAAATGAATCAAATCCGCTAGTGACAACCTAGAAAACTGTAACTTAGTAATTTCAATTCAAGATATAATCGTGTGGATAATTTATTAGGAAATCATTTAAATGGGTCAAGGGAGATGAACATCATTAGGGAGTAGGGATAGATGAATGTTATTAGATAAACAATAAATGGTCAAGGCGATCATTTATTATCCATGCTTCCCATCGTGGGTAGCAACCGCAGAGGAACTGTCTAGGGGAAATAAAAACCCTAGAAAGGGTTGCGTACCTGCTTTATAACAGTTCACATAAACATAGCCTAGAAAACAGAACTACATATTTTATGCCTTCATCCCATTTGGAACCAGGGTATGTAGGCAGTCTGGGAAACAAAGGATGCTCCCAGTACTTAGGCATTCGGGAATGGGGTTAGGGGTTGGAGAGATCACATAACTAGTTATAAGAGATAATCAACTAAAATACATACAACTATACTCGGAAGAATCCTGTATGGATTGTTTGATTCCCTAAGGCCCTTAGGCCAAATTTTGAGGCGGGTTTCAAGTTTAGAATTACAATTTACATACCCCTAAGGACGACGACCTCGGTACACTTTTGGTAGAAAGTGTGGTCATCAGGGAAGCGACTCAAGATCTGGATGATCCCGATGAGTTCAAGACTTTGGCCAGAGCGCATAACTATCAGAAGATAGATGCCTTCCTCGTTTAGGTGGATGCCTATTCTAATTATACAAATAGATGTATTCCTATTCCATATGAATAGATGAAGTGAATTCTTGTTCCGTATGAATAGATGATATACCTATCCTATATGGATAGAAGTTCCTGAGTATACTTGTGAATGAATACTTGAAAAAAAAAATATAGTGGTATTTCGGTTAAAATTAATTAGGTCCTTACAATATCAACCATAATCGAGAAGGGTTTATTTAGTTTAATTTGTTAGAAAGTTGTATTAAATGAAAAGACTTGTAAATGAGTCGCCATATGCCTTGTTTTCAAGATTCTTCAATGTTTTGATGGATATACCCAAGAGAGTTAGACCTAATGATCTAATGTGCATTGATTTTTTTTGTGAAGCTTACAAATTAGGATTAAGCCAATTGCTTGAGAATTTGAAGCCTCATAGTCTTGATCAAATAGTGGATTGGATAAACACTGTGGAAGATATTGAGCATAGTTATATGCCCCTAGTTTTTTCCTAGAATGGGGGAAATAATTTCCATTGTGAGAAGAATTAAAGGCTAAGATTGATAGATCAAGGAAAATTATCAAAGTTTGAACAACTAACTATTGAATTTTGTCATTTTATAAGCAACATCGAAGTAGATTCAAGTAGTAATGATGAGGATGAAGATACAGAGTGGGAGGACAAGGAAATAATGCCAAATTATCTTCCTTGGGATGTTATAGGCTATTAGAAAACACAAGAGATACATGGTGAAACCTCACAAATTTACTTAGCTAGGAATAATGATGCACCAATTAGGGATGAGATTGAGTTTGGTCATCTTCTATCAAATATGATTCTTCTTATGAAATGGAGATGGAGTCACTTGCTTCTAGTAGGGGGTATGTTAACATCCTTGAAGGGGTGTGTCTTCTAGGAAGTGTGTAATTCTCTTCATGTGAAGAATTCTCTGAATGTGGATCAATTATTATGACTGCAAATGATGAATAGGATATTGAAAGTGTTTCTCTCTACTCTTCAAGTGATTACATTGATTTTAAATGTACTGATGATCAAAATTATTAGGATCTTGAGACTGAGGAAGATGAGGTACATGTGACCATAATGAAGGTATGAAAAAATCATTTATTTGATGAACTTGCATTGGACAGTGAAGTCAGAAATGATGATTCATATTGGTGTAGAATCTATCCTCTCTTTGAAGAAAATCCTGATGAGTACTTAAGTACTACTAGTGCATGTGTTGTGGATTGTATAGAAAAGAGCCAAGTTGGTACTAAGGTAGGTAAATTTTCCTTTTACAATGTCATCCTTGAGTTGATAGTTTCCCAACTGAATGGAAGATGTGGTGACACAAACACTGGTGAATTAGTTTACCAACATTTGGTTGAACAAATTGTATATGACAAGCATCAAGGGAATGACTTAGACTTGCTGACATCTAAATGTGATAATGGCTCACATGATGAAAAGGTTCAGGACTATGATGGTAGCCTGGAACGTAGTATTCCTACCAAAGAAGATGTAGATGATTATGTTGATTTCCCTATGGTAATTGGCTATGTGCTTAAAAAGATGGTTGAAGTGTTAACCACTCATCTTCCAGTTGATGGTATTTTCCTTGATAGTAAAGGAAGTTCACTCTTGGGTGACCAAAAGGAAAATTAGGATGGGTGCATGAATACTTAGGAAACATCATTTTATGTTGGGGAGAAGGAATTATTTGATGATTCTACAAAAAATGTTAATATTGGATGATAATTTGATCCAGGTGGAGAGCAATTCAAAGGTGTGGACAACCAGAGGAATGATGTTAGTTGGTATGAAGCTACATTGGATTTTTTTTTAGATTCTCCCTACCTTATAGATCTTATTTTGAAACTTCTTTCATCCCATGCAGACAAAACTTGTGACAAGCAGATGGAAGGTATGCCTAATTCTGTGTTTCTTTTCCCTAACCTTGTAAAAGATTGGCCAATTATGAGTCAAAGTGCTAATTAGGTTTTCAAATTTGATGAAAAAAGGGATGTGATCCTACAATTCATGACTATATAGAATATAAGGGTTCTATTTTCTCACTTTAATTTGATGATCCTATTGTGGAGAAGGTTGAGGAATGGGGTAGCATTGCATTAATAAATGGCCTCAATCATCATGATATTAACTCTCAGGAATTGCACAATGTCCATGTGGAACAACTTCCAGCAGAACAAGACAAATTCTTTGATAGAGGAAAGAATTGACCTTGAATTTTGGGGGCCAGGGGCCTCCAAGTTATGGATCAAAGCCAAGTGTTTAAAATTTGCTTCTCATGAAAGGGAATTGCAATGTAGATTTTGTAAATAGTGTACATATGGTTGGTTTAGTGTGTTTGGTTTTTATTTTTTCTACTTTCTCTTTCTAGGAAAGCTCTTCATTTTTGGTCTTTTACCCTAGTCTGCTTCAACCCAAGAACTAGATTCTCACTATGCCCACCGGGGCTATACGTCCCTGAGCATGAGCCACTAATGGAGCTTCCAATTTTTTTTGTAATTTCTCAGGATCCCATGGCTTTGGTTTGCACTTTAAATCCTCATCCCCATGTTTGGATAGGATTTTTCCTTTGAAATCCCTATATCCTTCTAATTTCATGATGACTTACGTTGTCGGTTTCCCATTTTTTAACTCATCGCTTGAGTCATCATGTGTGTTTGGCCATTGACCCCTTTGGTTTAGTGCATCGATCACCTAGTTGGCCATTGACTTAATTGTTTCCTAAAGTCAGGTTTTAAATTTTTCCAAATTATTTAAGCTTAATTCATTCATCCATGAGGGTCAAATCGTCAATGGCCCCACAATGTCCCCTTATTTAATGCTAACCTTGTCATGTGTGCAAATTTAGAGATTCAAAACCATGGGAAATAATCCTAGCCATACCCTACTAGCTCACAAATGTTAAATTCTAGCTAGTTATGTAGTGTGAGGGCAACAAGATGAGGATGAATTTCCTGATACGAATGTGGGGCTCGATCTCCACTATCATGCCTATCACTAGTGTTACCAAATTAACATTGGAGATCAAATATGAGAGTCAATCTCTGTCGTTCTTTGCCAGCTTGTAAGGAAAAGGTGAGTGCTCATTAAAGGGTGTGAGATCAACAAGATCCTGACATGTGGATTAATCCACCAAGTTCATGAGATGGGAAAAACTCACCGATAGAGGATTTTTCATTTGATTTGGATCAATACTATTGGGAAAAGACAAATGAATGGAGAACTGTTGGAATTTGAACCCAGCCAACCCAAAGTGAGCCATTTGATCTGCCATCTCATCAAGAGATCAATGCTTGCTATTCAAAATTGATAAATAGTCACGTGATAGTTGTTTCATTTTGCAACTAGCAAGCATTAATGGTTTGGTCTTTGCAAGTGTGATCAAACTGATCTATGTGCATGTGGGAACTTAATTGTTGGTAATCATGAAGTATGACATGCATATTTCCATGCACTTGGGAATTAAAGAGTGACAATATGCATGCCAATAAATTTCCCATTTTGTGCATGTGTTTTCGTTGAGCATTGATGATTGCTATCATCACATTGTTCAATAAATACACATTGAGAGTTGCTATTTTTTCCATCACAATTAGCTATAGAGTCTTTTGAGTTTGTGTAGGAAGCTGAAATTACAAGTGCAAATTCTTTTAGTTGTAGGATGAATAAGTTTGGCGCTTCATCCTTTCCAGTGTGGAGGCCTCCTTGACTTAATTTGTAGAAATATCATAGAAAAGAACCAAATCATACACATGGCACTCATAAGGATATCCATGGAAAGGAGTCTACAACTATTGTTATCAAGTGTAGTCACCATTTGAAGGGACAAGCCATGAGCTCGGAGATAATGGGAGCAAAAGGAAAAGAATTTGTTGGGTCCTCCAGCACAATTTAGAGGAAAATTTGATATGCTTGTGGTTCATTTGGATGATAAAACTCACCCATTGATGTTACAAATAACACATCTAAAAGTGAAACAGGGATGGACTCTGGCTATTTCCATTATCTCATGACTTTGGGCCGACTTCCATCCCCTAGAGTGGAGATATTGTTTACAAGTACCACCTTTAGCTATCAAGACTCCAAGCATGTGAGATGGTGTTATGCTAAAATGGGATAAAGACTAAGAGGGAGTTGAGGTTTCTTTTCCATCTCTCATGATGATGTGAAGTGGGTGCATGTACTGTGGATTGTGTACTATTGGTGGAAAGTCTTATGGTTGTTGAAAAGGTGGTATGTGGAATTCAAAATTTTGTGTTGTTTGATAATTTTAGGGGTGACTGATTTTCTTTGTGTGCATGGCTAGTATTTTTTGGGGTGCTTGTTGTTGATTGTGCACTCTTATTGTAATATGAATGTTAGATTTGTCACTTAATTGGTGGCTATGGAAAATTTTGGTGACACTTTACCTTTCCCTCTTTGGTGGCTATTACAATTGTGGTTTCCCCATTTCAGCATGTTTTTGTAGAATCAACATGTGGGGAATTTCTAAATGCAGATGAAATTTGAGGTGAAATGAAATTTTGTAATGTGGTATGCATTTCAAGTGGGAATCTTGTATTTTCCCTTATTCTATAAAAGGGAATTTAGGGCTCATTTGTAGGGATTCTAGTCTTTTGAGTCTATATATAGGTCTAGTATATGCAAAAGGGTAGAAGTTTGAAAGAATATGAGTAAATGGGTTAGTCAAATTATCTTGGTCTTTGAACTATGCATATGTAAATCTTAAATAGTCTTATAGAAATTACTGATATCGAAACAAGTTTTATGCATAATCCATATAGTCTTCTTTGTAAATCATCTTTCAAATTTTAAATACAATATCAAGCATATTTTTTTCATCTTCAAATGCTTACTCTGAATGCATCTCTTTGTTTCTACTTTGGTTCAAAGAATCGATTAAATGCTTAAATGAGTTCATGAATTTGTGAGGATTTATAGATGATTTGGTAAGAAGCAATGTGTTATGTACAATGATTTTTCATAATGCAAGGCCTTATGAAAATAGTCTATAATTATTAGATTTAAAGAATTTATATATTTAACTGATTGTAAGATGCAGGAATCCATCACCCAATTGATGAAGAAACTAGTCTATTTGTCATGGTATTTTTCACTTGAATGATAATGATAGTATATTAGACCATGGAATCAGGGTTAGAATAAAAGTTTATTAAAATTCATTTACTATGAGGCATGTGCATGAGATATTTCCTTGTTCCTACTAAATTGATAGTTATTTGCTTATAGATCAACCAACATTTGAGTGAATTATGTTATTTACCCCTCATAGGAACTAATCTATGATTTTCTATGTCATTCATTAAGATAGTTAAATGAAATGTTAAAAGGAACACCCTCGTAGGTCCCATAGAGCCTAAACTATAGAAGAATTTAGTCTTTGACTGAATATTGTCTGTTAGCCATTCATTTTAAGGGTCTTGAGTATAGGAGTTGGCTACTCTTTAGAGATCCCTTAGGTGTATTGGGAAAAAAACCAATATAAATAATTCATAAAATTAAGAACTGGTACTGTATAGAACATGCTAAGATCAAAAGGCCTGAGCCAAAGATACATGGAGATAAAGTCTAGGTTACAAAAACCAAAAATGTTAATTTGACAACTCTTAAGAATGGTAGGTTTGGAGTTACTAATGATCAATCCTAGATCCTTAAGTTTGATGGATCCAAGTCAAAACAAGGAATTGAAATTGGAGTTTAACTCATCAGTCCGCAAGATAAATAATTTCTTGCTACTTATCAATTATAATTTCAATGTACTAACAACGTGGCAAAATATGAAGCCTTATTCATAGCTTGCTACTCACAATAAAAAAGAAAGTCAAAATTCTTAAGGTGTTTTACGACTCCAAATTGGTAGTCAGACAAGTTCAAAAGCAACACATTTTTCATTACAAGCGATTGTCTAGTTACCAACATAGAGTATGGGATTTAATAGAATATTTGATGTTTTCAACATTACTCACATTCCACAAAGATTTAATCAAAGATTTGATGCTTTAGGATATGTGTAGGATCATGATGGGCCAAAATGTGGTGATATGATGGGTATGTGTAGGGTATGTGGTTGATGAACAAAAAAGGTTCTTAAAGGAGATTCTTAGCTTTCCACCAATATAAATTATGATTTACTTTGGCTTTGATAAATAATTATTATTCATTTTCTATTTGAATTATGACTAAAGTCCTGATTGATAGGCTAATTAAAAAACATCTATAGCTTTCAAACAATATCACATTTTTTGAATCCAAAACATGCATCAAATTCTATGCTTCGCATAATATAGGATTTAAAAAAATAAAAAATTAAATTTCATGAAGTTTTGACCAAGTTAAGATGGTTAGAAATACGAGTATTTTATATTTTTTAAAATTTGTAAATGAAAAAATCATAATTAATTATTTACTTGGAAAAAATTACAAAAAATATGCATCACATCAAGACATGAGTCCTCTACTTATATCTAAAATCTTATAAAAAATATTATCATTTTGTTGTGGTTAGGGTGGTCAGACAAACACCTAATTCTTAGTTTTTCCTTGAAATTTAAGTACTATTGCATTGAAATTTCAAATTTTCATGAAATGGATTTTTTAAAATAAACCTATTAGTTTAGAAACTACATTCAATTTTCTATATATTCTATTCTTACATATGGAACATATATTTTTGGAACCCGAATGCTTGCTCTTGCATTTCTAGGGTTTTTCACCTAAAAGGGGAGAGATTCAAGTCCAAAAATGCTTATGTAACATTCAAATTAGGATGTATGCAATGTGATATAATGTAAATGAACTTAAATAAATGAAATTGACTAATTAAAATGAACTAAAATGAATGCAAAAGTGAAATTTAAGTTATGTTTAAAGACACATTGTGATATGCAAACAACTATGAAAATGAAGAAAATATATGCAAAACAAAAAGAACAGAGTTAAATATGAGTAAACTTGGATGATGTGTGAGTTGTCTGGAGTGTTTGGAATGTTGATGGATTTTACTAATTTTTCACAATGGGACTCATTGCCCAAGGTGGTGAATCAATCCTCTCTAATGAAAAATTGTGGGGAACTAGTTTCTGTCTGTCAGATCCAAAATCTAAAAAAAAGTTTCTAGTCCTAAGTTGGGACTCATTCGCCATAGGTGGCAATTGGTCCTCTCCCAAATTTATGAAAGCTAGGAGACAACTCTGCAACACCAAATCTGGGAATGTCTCCTTGTGGGTTGTCGAAGTCAAATCTGCAAGAAAATAGACAAATAAGTCTCTCCAAGCTTGAATTTGACTTATGTTGACTTGAAGCACCTAGTTGACATAAAAATAAATCTTGAACACCTTATAACCTATCAAATCTACAAACAAAAGGCTGCAAATACACAAGAAAAAGGGGGAAAATGATTAGAGTTAGTGAATAGGGGTTTTCCTTGGTGAAACCCCACTTTTGGTAATTAAACCTTGAAAAGATAATGAAATGAAAGATAAAGATAACAACATTCAAATGTTATCAACTCACCAAATCCTTGATCTTTTAATTCTGAAGTAATGTCAATGGAAACTTCAAAGTGCTTGAAAAGTGCTTTAATTGATGATGTAAAGTGCTTGATTGCTTGAATGTGTTAGGAGATGTAAAATGAGGTGAAAAATACTTATTTATATAAATATTGTGCCTTATATCTGTTCATACCTCATCATAGGCTGACATCAAGTGATTTTAAATAAAATCCTGAAAGGAAATTTGAAATATTTTGAATTTGGGGCCAAGGAGGACTCATTTGACACCCATGGTGAATGGGCCCCACCTAGGACCTAAAAACAAGTGTCAGGAATAATGTTGTTGTTAATGTTATTTGTCGAGATAATATGCAAAAATACACTTAATTAAGCATATGAGGGCATAAAGAGGAAAAATAAAGCATGAGAAAGGTGTAAATAGTGAAGATGTTCCTAGAAAAGCGTGAAGGCTTGTTACAAGACTTTACAACACTTCAATAGAGGACTTGATGATGAGAAAAGAGGTGATTTTTAGGTGAATCATATTAAATAGACTCTAGAAGAATGTAGAAATGTCTTACAACACTTCACAACACCTTCACAAGATGTCATTCTTTGAGTTTTAGTACCTAAATAAGCATGTTCAATCCATGTTACAACATAAAATCAGAGCAACATAGTTCCAGCACCATGAAACAAGACATAAAAGGCCATGAAAATGACAAGGGGCCATTTTTTCTTGGTACATTTAGCCCCCCACTTTAGTGAGGAAGGATGAACCCACAAAACTAGACTCACACTATTATGCATGAAGTGTTGGGAGGGTTTGAATTCATATGTACTAGCCGAGATGGAATACATAAATCAAGAGGGTTGATCAAGCCCCCAAGATGAAGATCCCATGAAAAACCAAGCATAAGGACAAATAGACACACAAGTGTTTGAAAAGAACTAGATGAAGTTTCAATCATCGATCAACTAGTTGTGAAAGAGATGTGGTGATTGTTTGAAAAAGAGAATATGTACTCACTCTGTGGCCACAAAACTAGTTTTCCATTAGGAGTGAGAAATCCCAAAAGTAAAAGATACATGCACTAGTTGGTATGCACTCACAAAAAAAGTGACTATGGGGAAAAGTCATGTTGCTAATTGGGCTTCCTCATCAACTAGGTTAAGGTTATACCACTTGATAACTTTAAAAAGGTGCCACAAAGAAAAATGAAATGTAAATACGACACTACAAACATGCAAGTTGTGTTATGCAAGGTGGCAAAGAAATGCAACAATATAAAAGAAAAAAATGTAATGTGAAATATTGTTCAAAGGAGTCTTGTTCAATTTATGCAAGGTTAGTCACTTAAGGAACATTGTGTCTAATTTATCAAAGAGAGGACCAATTAAAGAATAGTATATTCACAAATTAGGGGATGCAGTGTGTTGCATCAGTCCACCAAGTGGAATGCAATATGCTAAGATAGATAACAATTACGAAGGACACTACACCTAATGGCATCCACAAAGTGACAAACACATCATGTAAATGACAAAGCTACACTAAGAAGCATGAATGCACAATGAATTAATGGTGATGTATGCCCCCCACTTTAAAGGAATTGCTACACATTGTTTTGTGAGAAATTACTTGAAATTAGAGAAGAAAAGAACATGCAAAAAGAAAACAAGACACAAGAGCCAACCTAGAAAGCCCTATGCCAAGTCATATGTTTGAATTTAAGAACAGTTATGTCGAGAAAAATGAAAAAACAAAAAAAGGAGTTTCTGGAAAGAAATACCAAACACATAGGGATCATAAAGGTTTGGGGTTATTATCTTTTTCAGTAATGCTTTGTATGAAAAGAGCGGAAATATCATCATTCCCAAATACACATAGAACTAAAGAATGACAAAAAAGAGCAAAACAAAGAAAAGTATGTTTTTGAATCAACATGGAATAGACTTATTCACAGTCTCAGTAGCTTTGTGTCATCCCCAAAAGGAAATACAGAGTGAAAAGGAAAAAAGGATGAGCAAATGAGTTTTTCTTTTTGAGTTATATGAAGAAGGAGATATTCTCAATGGCGCAATTACAAAGGGAAACAAAAACAAGAAAAATATTAAGGTGTTTGGGTCAGCTTATGGAGAACAACATCTCCTGCACCCATCATCCCCAAAGGAAAACACAAAACAAAAGAAACAAAATGCAAAGGACAGGACCTTGTAGGAGGAACGAGGTGTCTACACTTCCGTCCATCACAAAAAGGGAAAAAAAAAAAGAAGAAAAGACAAGGACCATTTGGGTCCAACATGGAAGAGACATTAGAGTCTACGCACCCATTCATCCCCAAAGGAAGGAAACAAAAATAAAAGAAAGACAAAAGACAAAAAGGGACTAGTTGGCATAGGAAGGACAGGGGGTCTCCTGGCACGTGTCCATCCCAAAAAAGGAAAAAGTAACCAGAAAAGAAAAAAAAGATAAGGAGAAGAATAGAGGTATGGTGAGTGGCACAGAGAAACATCAAACACATGATACAAGGCAACACAATATGCACATGAAAAGGAAAATAAAAACATAAAATTAAAAATACTAGTTAGGCGAATGCAAGTCAACTATCTAATAGGTCATCCACCTCCCAATCATGTTCAATGTAATGCAAGGGTAGTTGGATGTCCAAAGGAAGAATCACAAGTGCCAAACTAGGAGTGGTACTAGGTTCTTCAGTGGATGAAGAGGATTTATCTTTTAAGCTCATTGTGGATGAGAATAAAGAGTTTAAATTATTATGTATTTCTTCATTGATTTTGGAAATCTCCACATCGTCATCATCATCAAGATTAATAACGGCGGGAGGACGAAGGGTGATTTCTAAGGAAGGATGTATCAAAAATGTGGGATGTTGAATTATTTTAGGTTTTTGTGTAGGTTGGATTGGATTATTAGGTGGTGGGTCAAGAAAGGTGGGGTTGTCATCAGTTTCTTCTATAAACGACAGATGTGGATTGTCTTTGTTTTCTTCTATGAAAGATTGACAAGCAAGGAGATGATGACAACAACATTCCCTAGCAGCATGGTTTTTGTTAATGTGCTTTTGGAGTTGTTGAGGTGTAAGAGAGGATTAAGTCATCATAGATTCTTCTACTTCCAAAGAAGGAAGCACAGAAGAAGTCAAAGAAGATGGGTCAACCACTTTCTCTTTTTCTTTATACACTTTTTTAACAAGAGGAGGTATGATAGGCATAGTTTTAGGTTCTCTCGGTCATTTAGACGATGGTAGGGAAGTGTCTAAGGGTGGTTGTTCAGAAGGTTGTATGGCTTGTTCAATATTGGTTTTAGGTGTAATCATGGTTTCATCTAGGATAGGATGAGTGTAGGTGGATGGAGATGTGTTACAAAGAGATAATTCATCTATCGTTTTGGCTTTAAACTTTTGATAAGCAATGTAAAAGAAATCCTTTTGAGGGTTGATAGATTCCACGGGTCTAGGCCAAGAGGATTCTAATGAAAAGTTACCTTTGGAAGATAAAGGATGAAAGCCACTATGGTGTATATTGAATACCTCATTTCCATGTGGAAACACCAAACACTTATGAATAATTTATGGGGCTGCTTTCATCGAGTGAAGCCAAGGAAGGCCTAGCCACAAACAAAATTGGCCAAATTGTGGAATAATGGAAAATGTTACCTCCAAAGTCTTAGGTCCTATTTGTAACTTAGGTAGCATGATCGATCCAATCATAGGGCATGAAAAACCATGATGTGTTTTAATCCATGCAGTCAGTTTAATATAGTCATCTTGATATAGATCATGTAATACCGAAAAATCCTCGGTGATCACGTTCTCACCACAAGCGGGATCTATTAATATCCCATTAGTAGGTTTATCATAGATTTTTCTAGCTATGTAGAGAGGACCATTAGGAAGCTTTTGTAGTATGTCCTTATCTTAAAAATAAATATCAAGAGATTTAGTGGTTTGGCCCTTACAAGGGATAATGTCTATCATAGCTACAAGTTTATCCATAGGACTAGCTTGGGTAGTAATAGGAGATGTATTAGGTTGTTCATTATTTGTATCAATAGTCATTACATCAGGCTTCAAAGGTTCACTAGCCTTGAAAAATGAGGTAGTGTGTTTAAGCACAAGGTTAGTGAAGATTTGTAAATTTTGGTTGGGGGGTCCAACAGACTTATTACCTTGATCATTAACACCCATAATGGTCAATTCACCTGAATAAATGAGGTCTTGAACTAAATTTTTAAGATGCTTGCAATGTTTGGTGTTGTGGAAATTTTGATGATGAAAATGACAATAAGCATTAGTTTTTAAGGTAGGTGGTAAGGGTTGATTAGGATCTAGTGGTTGAATAGGTGATAAGGTGAGCATGCATTTTGGAATTAATTGGTTCATTGTAAGATAGAGGATATCAGGTAAAGGAGTGAATCATCTATTTAGATCACCATAATGATAAGGTATGACTATCTTAGTAGCAACAATTGAATTTTGAACTTGTTGAGTTGGTTTTGGTTGTGGTGAAGGAGTTGGATTAAATTGTAAAAATCCTCAGTTAGGTTTGTGGAAATTTTGTGTTTTTTTGGTTGTGATTGTTATTTTTGGGTTTGTCAACTCAACTAGAAGTGGATTTTGACTCATGAGTTGAAACCAAATTTTGATAGTCACATAAGGTTGTAGATAAATGCAAGAATGAAGGAAATTTCATCATGGTAATTTTATATTGAAGGTTGGTGTGAAATTCTCAATAAAAATCTTCTACAGATGTGTATCTAGAATTTTGACATCAACTTGAGTATATAAGGATTAGTAATGGGAGATGAAACCTATCACTTTTTCATTTGTGTTTTTTCTACATTTCATAAGGTCAACCATTATTTTCTTAGGTGTCATATGAACTTGAAAGTGACTAATGAATGCTTCCACCAATTCATTAAATGAACAGATGGAATGATTGGGAAAGTTGGAAAACCATTCTAAAACAGTATCTTTCAAGGTCCTTGGAAAAATTTTCACTAAAAGTTTATCGTCAAGGAAAAAGTCACTACACAAAGTAGTATAAGCATTGGCATGATTGATAGGATCTCCTTTTCCTTTGTATTTCTCAAATCTCAACATTTCTATCCCTTGTGGCATCAAGGTATGTAATATTTCTAATGATAAGTGGCTACTATAGATAAGATATGTGGGTGGGGTGGTTTGACCTTGACTAATGGTGAAAATTTGGTGTTGCATGGATGAAATAGTGTTAAGGAGTTGTGTAAGAAGAGGATCAAGATAATTGGGTTGAGGTGGAAGGGAAAATGGAGATGAAGTGTAAGTGATGTTAGGGGAGGTGAAAGGAATGCTAGAGGGTGTGAATGTGGTGGAAGGAATTTGTGGTGCTACAAAAGAAGTAGGAATGCTGGTGGAAATCGGTAAAGAAGTAGCCACATAATTAGGTTGATGCATAGTTGTGTGGACTTGTGGATTGGTGTAAGTTGGTATGGAAGCTATAGTTGAAGGGGGAGAAAATTGAGATGCTCCTTGGCTTACATGAATGTTTGTGGATTGGGTAGTTGAAGAGGCATGTTTATTATAAATCTCAACAATTTTTTTCAGCACTTGTAAGACATCTCTCTCAATTAAGTGATGAAGGTTCTCAATAGTAGGTATAATAGTGGTCAAAATGTTTTCAAGTGACAAATCTTGTTGTAAATGTGCAAAGTCCTCAGGAATATTAATGACATTTTCTTCAGGGAGGGATTTGATTTGATTGTCAACATGCATAGGATAGAAAGGTGAAGGCATGGAAGTGGCATTGACAGGGCCTAATGCACCATTGTCCATACTAGGAGTAGGAGCTCATGAGATCCCAAGGTGCACAACGAAAGTGCTATCACGGGATGCCACGAGTCTAGAACTTCTTCTCACTAAAGTATTATCAACAAGGAAACAAACAAACATTCATGCAAGTAACACAAAAGAGGGGTGGATGGAAATGCAAGCTAATATAAGAATGCAAATAATAGAAAATTTGCTAACTATAATAGGGATGCAAATACAGAAAACAAAAATGTCGGAAAATGATAGAAAAGGCACATAATTATTGTCTAAAATGTGCAAAGGGATTGATTTTCCTTGGGTGGTGAATGAGTCCCAGGATGCATTTTTTTGTGTTTTTCAGAATTTTAAGGATGATTTAAATGTTCTACATAATGCAATTATATATGCATAATACAAATTTTTACTTTTTTCAGTGAAACTTAATGCAAAAATAAAACTAAATGAAAGTTTGCAAAATGAAAGGTCCTAGAATGCAATAACAAATCAATGTCCTAATTGAATGAAAATGCAAACTAGGATGCAAGAGATGAATGCAATCAAAAGTTTAAAGTGTTGAAAATTTGGGTTCACCAAAATGGAACATAGATTTTGGCAATGCTTGCTCTTGTGCTTCTAGGATCTTTCACCTAAAAGAGAGAGATTGAGGTCCAAAATGGCTATGTCACATTAAACATAGGATGTATGCAATGTGATATGATGTAGAATTAGCAACTAAATCCAATTGGTGATTAAAATGAAATAAAATGAATACAAAGTGCAATTTAAGCTATGTTGGAAAACAAATGTATATGCAAACAACTATGAAAATGAAGAAAATATGCGGAACAAAAAGAATAGAGTAAATTGAGTGCACCTAGATTAAATGTGAGCTTTCTAGAGTGTTTTGGATGCTGATGAAGCCATTAATTTTCACAGGGACCTTATCTCACCCAAGGTGGTGAATCATTCCTCCTATTGATGAAAAAATAACATGGAATTGATTTATGTCCTGTCAAATCCAAAACTGGAGCAAAATTCAAGTTTCCAGCCCTATAGGGACTCCATTCACCATAGGTGTAGTTCTCATTCTCTCCCAAATTTATGAAAAACTAGGAGACAACTTTGCAACACCAGATTTGGGAATGTCTACTTGTCGGGTTGTCGAAGTCAAATTTGCAAAAAATAGACAAATAAGTCTCTCCAAGCTTGAATTTGACTTATGTTGACTTGAAGCACCTAGTTGACATGAAAATCAATCTTCAACACCTTATAACCTATCAAATCTACAAAAAAAAGGCTACAAATACATAAGAAAAAGGGGAAAAATGATTAGGGTTAGTGAATAGGGTTTTCATTGGTCAAACCCCACTTTTGGTAATTAAAGCCTTGAAAAGATAATGAAATGCAAGAAAAAGATAAAGTAATAACATGCAAATGATATCAACACACCTAACTCTTGATCTTGTAATTCTGAAGTAATGTCAATGGAAGCTTCAAAGTGCTTTAATTGATGATGTAAAGTGATTGATTGCTTGAATGTGTTAGGATATTGAATATTTGATTGCACAATTTTATGTTTCCAAATATCAAGTCCCTGCATAGGCAATCTAGGTTCAAATTGTTATCAACTTAGATTTTTTTTTTTGTCTAAAAAAAATCTCCACTATGACAAAAAAACCCTTCTTGGTGTCTTAGTTCCTCTCTGGGTTTTTACTTCAGAATCTTGTTTGAGTTGATTGCATTCTATTCTAGTTTCTAGAACCCTCAAATTACTTCAGTAGGACCAAGATTCCCTTACTGGCATCTTAGTCCCTATTGAGTTTGAAGTTGTAGTTTCTAGGGTTTAAAATTTATTATTTGCATCTCTATTTGTTGTTATTGGTTACCTGTTTCAGTTAGTTGACTTTTTATTTCATGCATTTTACTAAATCTAGCTTAAAGTGCTTCATTTCATGCATTTCTCATTTCCAAATTTCCATTTAAAACATTTCATTTTAAAATCATTGCATAGTGTAATCAAAAAATTATCTTTCTTGAAAACTGAAAATTGCATTTCATTTTAATTCCTTACATTGCATTTTAAGTTTGCATAAATTACTTTTCAAAAATGTTAATTTCAATCTTCTCCAAATTTGCAAAAGAAAATTTTAGTCGATAAGCATGTTAGTAATTCATTCAATGCACTCCCTAGTTATGAGAGTCTCTTAGTGCAAGAGATTGAAAATGTCAACATTTTCCTTAAACTTACACCCTCTCCTATCTCTCCTATTTGTGAGGATGATGTGACTGAAGAGAATACAAACATAGATAACCATGATGATCATAATTGTACTTCTCCCAATACCTCTCCTTTTAGTGACAAAGGTATATTGGTGAAAGAAGGTACAATCATTGAGAATCATGAAGATCTTGTTTTCGCTTCTCCTCATTCCCCTTGGGAAGATAGTATAACAATAGAAGATCAATTCATCGCTACCACTTTACTTAGTCTCCATTCATCTCCCAACACCTCATTTAATTGAAAGAAGGCTTTAGCAAAAGAGGATACAATCGTGAATGACCATGAAAATCACATTTGTCAGGAGAAAATGTGGATTGAAAGTGATAGCCTTATCTCTCTCCTTCCTAATGTCCCTAACATTTGGAAAGACCTATTTGAACAAAATCATTTAAGTATTGTAATCATGAAAATCATAGTTTTCCTTCCCTTGGTGTCTTCCCTATTTGTGATGAAGTTTTTTTACAACATCTAACCATGAAATGTGATGAACCTCTTGTTTGTCACTTTCTTAAAATCTCTCCTACTAGGGTAGAAACTATGGCACAAGAGAATCAGACCTTAGAGAAAAAGGATAAAGTCATCAATAATCATAATAATCAAATAGATCCTTCTCCTAATATCCCCACTATTGATGAACAAGACAATTCAACCATTGATAACTCCCTTTAATGCAATGAAGTCATTTTAGAAGAACCAACCCTTGAATATCAAAAAAATTCGGTTTGTAATTCTCCTAAAATCTCCCCTACTAGGGAAGATATAATGATGGAAGAAAATGTTGACAATAGTAATTCCTTAGATGAAGATGATGAAGTGACATTCAATCATAACAATAAGACTTTTGAGGTTATGCACATTATATATCCCTTGGATTACTCTCTCTAGCCTAAAATTATCATTTATCCACCCTCTCATAAACCACAAGTTCAAGAAAAACCTATCCTTATCCTTGAACCACCTAAGAAAAATGTTTCACAACAACTGAGTTACTTGTAATACCATTTCTCATACATACAACACTGGGAATAATATTCAACCAAGAAAAACACCTTCAACATCCCTACCATTACCCAATCCTATCTTTCCTAGAACCCCTCATTTTCCTTCACAAAGTGGAAAGGAGCATGATCTTGTTGAACAACTTAAGAATGCTCCCACAAATACATCCCTCTAGGACCTAATTCAGAATTCACCTAACTATCACACTATGCTTCAAAATTCCTTAGAACAAGTTCCTATACCTTCTAATGCACAACCAAATGACATAGCAACCATGATTCAAGGAATGAATGCCTATATTGTTTTCCACCCAATTGAGCTCCCTTCTTTCAAAATAAAGAAAAAATATTCATGATTTCACAATCATAGCTCCATACAATACGAAAGGGATAAAGTGAACCCTTGTTGACAATGGCTCAACCTTAAATGTGTTTAGTGCAAGCCTTTTGGATAAAATTGGTGTTGTTAAATCAAAAATTCAACCTAACTCTTTGTCTATTAATGGATTTGATAATTTTGGAAAGAAATATCTTGGAGTGATCACTTTACCTATTATAGTTGGAAAGGCTACCTTAAAAACCCCTATTCATGTTATGCCTAGCAATATTTCCTATAATCTTCTTTTGAGAAGGTCGTGGATTCATGAGATGTATTTAGTTCCTTCTACACTTCATCGTAAAATAAAGTATGTCTACCAAAACAAATTGTACACATTGGAAATTGATAATGATCCTAATAGTGTCTTACAACTTGAGAAAAATAAAGAAAAAACCTTGAAAACATTAACACCAAAAACACAAGTGTAACACATGCAATAGAAAGACAAAAAAAAACACAGTGAAGAAGTCATGAAGCTATTAGAAGATGATTGGAGTTCCCTAGATTTCAAACATACATTCATGGGAGAATACAAGATCATAAACAAAGATTCAATAAAGGGAAAAGAAATTGTAGTAAATCCAACACAAAATTCAGACAACCCTTCAAAAGAATCCACCTCAACCACTTTAGAACAAAAGACAACAAATTACACAAAAAACTTTCATGAAATTAATCATGAGCAACTACCAAATCCAAAAGAAATGAAAAAGATTTATGGAAAAGGTTACAAACTTATGAAACAACTTGATTACAATGGAAAAGGATGTGGTGCAAGAGAACAAGGTATCTATGTCCCCATAGAGTTGCACACACAAGAAAAGACTAGTGGCCCTGGTTATTGTCCCTCAAAAGAAACAAACAAGCATTCACTTAATATGAACACTATCAAAAACCATCCTTCTAAGTTGACTTTAATAGTACTGCATCCTAAACTGATGGACACTAGTGGTCTTCACTATTATCATTTGCAAGTGAACCATTTATTTTTGGTTCCTAGGGCTTCTCTAACTCTTCTAGGGATTTTCACCTAAAAGGAGAGAAGTAGGCCAAAAATGCTAATGGTTCATTCAATTTAATGTTATGTGTTATGTTTTCTGACCTAAATGAAGTGAACTAAATGCAATTAACTGATCTAAATGAATGAAAACAAAAGAAAAAGTGCAATTAAAGCTATGTTTTAAAACACACTATGATATGCAAACAACTAGGGAAATGAAGAAATTATGTAGAACATAAAGGAATAGATAAATTTGAGTGCACCTGGATGAAATGTGATGATTCTAGAGTGTTCTGAATGCTAATGGAAATTACTAATTTTTCACGGTGGGACTCATTCGCCCAGGGTGGTGAATTAGTCCTCCTCTTAGTGAAAAACTGTCGGAAGCAAGTTTCTGTCTATTGTGATCTGGAACCTAACATAATTCAAATTTTTAGTCCTAAGGTAGGACTAATTTTCCACAAGTAGCGAATTAGTTCTCTCCCAAATTTTTGAAAAATCAGGAGACAACTCTATAAAATTAGATCTGGAAAAGTCTGCTTATCGAGTTGTTGAAATTAATTATGTGGGAAACAAACATAAAACATTCTCCAAGCTTGAAATATACTTAATTTGACTTGAATCACCTAGTTGACTTGTAAACCAATCTTCAACACCAAAAATCTTGTCAAATATGCATACTTAGGTCTACAAACAAACATGTAATATGGAAAAATGGTTTAAGGTTAGTGAATAGGGGTTTGCCTTGGTCAAACCCAACTTTTGGTAATGAAAGCTTCAATAAATTAATGAATTGATGCTGTAAAATGCTTGAATACTGAGTGAATAGGTGGATAAGGATCTTTATGAATGGGGTTAGAATGAGATGAAAATGACTTATTTATACACAATTGTGGATTAGTTACCCATTCATACCTCATTGTAGGCCGACATCAAGACTTTACAACACTTGAAAATAGGACATGTTGATGAATAAAAATGTGATTTTTAGGTATTTTTAATTAAGAGAGTCTAGAAGAATGTAGAAATGTCTTACAACACTTAACAAAACCTTCACAAGACATTGTTCTTTGATTTTTAGTACCTAAATAAGCATGTTTAAGCTATGTTACAACATTAAATCATAGCAACATATTTCCAACACCATGAAACAAGACCTAGAAGGCCATGAAAATGACAGAGGGGCCATTTTTCTATAGCTCATTTAACCCCCACTTTAGTGAGTGGTTTTAAATTCTCTCAAACTCAAGGTAACAAAGTAGCCAAGTGGACATCAAGAGGAGGGTCTAAAATGTACATACATTCAGCAAGATGAAATGCACACTAAGAGGGATCATCGCTCTTTAGGATGAAGACCCTATGGAAAACTAGACATAAGAACAAAGGAACAAACAAGTGTTGAGATGAATCAGATGAAATTTAGACAATGTGTACTTGTTGATGTTAGAAACAACACAACAACATTAAATAGAATATCAGTATTCTATTTCTCCTGAAAATAGAAAGATAACATATAGTAATCTAACTCCCAAGGTCTTGGTAGTTGGTTCTTAATTCTGTTGATATGGCTCAATGGTCAATGTAACTATAATGTGCAAGGATCCTTTTGCTCGTAAAACGAAACAAGACTACATGAAATCAACTAACGATGGGAAGCAAGGCCAAAATGAAAACTAGACCCGGCCCAAACACGAATGGAAACAAACACAACACAAAGAAAATGAGCAAAGCTGTAATTGGGACAAAAACATGAACCAAAACTTTGAAAAGTTCCAAATTCACTTCCAAATCTAGTTCCACTTCCACTTGAGCTTAAAGAAAACAAGAGGAAAATGACAAAAGACTTCAGGGAGGAACAAACCCAAGAGCACAAAACACACTGATAGATAATGAAAGGAACAAGGAAGGAAGGAAGACACAAAGAAGGGAACCCAAACTTGGAACTAAGGAAAATTTTAGAGTCTAGTTTCAATTCTGGGTCTGCTTCTGCCAGAGAAAAAGAAAGAAAAACTTAGGAGAAAAATGAACAACTCCTAAGACCAAAACAAAACACCAAAGACAAAAAATAAATAAAGGGGGACCCATTTTGTTCCAAAATAAAATGGAGTGTTATGCAAGGCATAACAAATGGTGACTCGACTGGGAAAATGGTTTACCCATTTGTAAGATACTCAAGAATTCAGTAACCCAGAACCTTTGATTTATGAAATATATGTTAACTTAAGTATGATCAAAATATTTAAATAAAGTTGAGATGGAATCTCAAATTTAAATCAATATAAACTACTTTTGAATCTAAGTGTGTGCATATATGGTGCATCCTTCTTCATAAAAACTTTCTCCACCCCTGAACAACTACACCTAAGATCCAAGTTACATAGGTTGAGTCCTTCAACTATCGTGGAATGAAATCCTGGGCATTGCTTCACTGCTAGTCAGATTTCAATAGCCTCAATAGAGATACCTCTCGTTCTCTCAAAGCATTTCTCTACTTTTAGTCAGGAATCCATAGCCCCAATAGAGATACTTCTATCACCTATTTGGTATTGAGTTTTCCTTTATTTAAGTATTTTTCTTTCCTCTTTATTTTATAGGCTTCACTTGTGGAAATTATTTTAATAAATTTCTCAATACTCAAATATTACTAGTTTGAAATATGGGTTGAGAACTATAGTGGACCATATGACAGTTTCAAGAATTAGATTTTTCACTTGAATCAAAGATACAGTCACCCTAAGATGAATAGAAACTTTATATAGTCAGATGTTTTATCTATTTTGTGATAGATTTCAATCATAGTTCATGAGGTTATCCACAGTATACCTTACTCTGAATAACTTTCAAACCAATGCTAAAATGACCATAAGACATAAGTTTAGAACAAAATCTCTTGAAAGATATGCCTAAAAATTCCTAAATAAATTTCTCTCCTAGTTCTTATAGTATACTTGAATAAATCCAATTTCTCTCCTAGTTCTTATAGCATACTTAGTAACAACCCCTATATTTCAAGATGGAAAGAAAAGAGGGTCCCCAAAGAAGAAGACAAAAACAAACACAAAACATTAAAAAGAAACAAAGAGAAAGAGAGAAAAAATAGACAAACAACCAACAAAAACAAAGAACATATAATTACACATAATACATATATACAATTAATTTAGAAATCAGACCCTTACGGGCCAAAGTAATGCTTGAGAAACTGTTCATTGACTGGAAATGGAATAGGTTCTCCCATTAAGGTGGTCAAGCAAAAAGTGTTCTCACCCAAGATCTCAGCTATTTGATACAGACATAACCAGAGTCTATCAAACTTCTGGTGATCTCCCTTTTTCTCTTTAGCCCTATCCCACAACAACACAAGATTTGATATTACAGGAATTGCCTTGATCTTTAGCTATATTTTATCAAACCAACATTTGAAACAACTGAGGTTTAAAAAACTATGGGTAAAAGCACAAACCTGTGTCACACTTTATAAAGGAATTGGCCAACAACAAAAACAAATTTGAACTTTGACCACATAAAAGTGGTCTTTATGTTTTGAATTTCAAAATGGTGTAAACTAATAAAATGTAGAACTTTTGGTGTAGTTTATTCTTGTAATTTTTAAAATTTAAAAAAAAATTGTTTTTGTTATGTTTTTATCAATTTAAGGACAAATTTTGGAATGCTGAAAATTTCATAAAAGAGTGACTTCACGGGCCGTCAAGAAATAAAATGAAAAAAACTTCATTTCTCCCTATTTTTTTTTTTTTCCAAATTATAGGTAATTTCAATATCCTGTGCATGGAAAAAAAAAATCACATTTTGATGTATATTTTTCTCGTAATAACGTTTTAAAGTCAAACATGTCAGAATTTGACAGTTTTCACGAACCGTAAACTAATTTCAATTTTTTTAATCATTTTCAAAAAACAAAACATACCCTTTTGAAGTAGACTCTCTCCTCTTGTGCCCCATATAAGATTTTAAACATTTTAATAAGTTTTACTATCTTTTTTTTAATATCCAATCAGCCTCTTTTTTTATTTTTAAAACCTACTTGCATTATTTTAAAAATAAAACATATTAAAACTAATCAAAATATTATAAAAAATTATATATTTGGATTCTACAATTCAAGCTCTATAAAAGGGCATTTTTATTTTTTGCAAAAAGATCAATCTAACTAGAGAAATACTCTATCAAAGATTAATGTTTCAGAAAATTCTAAGAAATGATGAGTTGGCTACCATGTAGGATGCCAACTAGGCATTTTCATCTAACAAGAGCTTTTGGCCAAGAAGGTTTCAATCAAACCTCTCATCGGTAATATGATAGGCTTAAAATAAATCTACGGATAACAACTTGGTTAAAATGAATGAAAAAAATTCTTTCTAATTTCTCATATTCAAAAAATTCAAAAATAACAAATATTTCGAAATATTTGACTATTTTCGATTAAAAAGGTTTATTTTGACATTTTAGAAGGTTTATAATTTCAAAAATTTAGAAGACTTATTTCGGCAAAAGAAAAGGCATTTGGACAAGAGGAGATATATTTTTAAGGTATGTATTGATCTTCAACTTATTTAATTGATTATGTTTTTATGAAAAATGCATTTGAAGTTTGTTTTCACTATTTTTTTTATTAAAATATTAACATCAAAGAAATATTTGTAGAAATATATTTATAAAGAATTATATAGAAAGAAGATTATTTTATTTTATTTACATTATTTATTGAACAATTATTTTATTTATTTAAAAATTGTTTGAATATAAATGCATTTGTTGTTTTCACTATTTAAATTCTTAGATTTCATTATTATTGATCACCAATTCTATGTTCTTCCATTCTTGTTCTTACATGTCCTCCTTAAATACCTATGTTTTATTAAATTTACCTTTGCTTTTACTTTTATTTCCAATATTTATACATAAAATTAGCATACTTATGAAATTAGTAAATTTATATAAAAAACATCAAAGATATCATTATCAAGAAGTTTATTTTTTATTT
This sequence comes from Sequoia sempervirens, assembly GCA_007258455.2. NCBI lineage: Eukaryota > Viridiplantae > Streptophyta > Pinopsida > Cupressales > Cupressaceae > Sequoia > Sequoia sempervirens. The sequence goes on along the minus strand of VDFB02127207.1, from coordinate 704 downwards.
ATTTATTTGAGAACTATATATAATTTTAAGTGTCTCTTATGTAAAATTATATATTTATAAAGAATTATTTCAAGAGAATTATATATAATTTTATTTGAGAATTATATAGAATTTTATACACATGTATCTATTATTCAATTAAAAATATTTTATGTTTTGCATGTTTATGTTCATTAAAGACTTTTGTTTAAATATTTTATGTTTATGTTTTGCATCTAGTTACAAGCTTTTTAAAATATTTATGCAATATTACCTGTACATGTTTCATGGAAAGATCATGTGTGTACAAATTTGTATGTAGGCACGAATTCAAATTTGAGTGTAATTTGTGATGGAAAATTCAAGGACTAGATCGAGGAAGTATGATCAAGCATGAGTAAGACAAAGAAAGAGAAAAGCGGATGAAGGAACATCTACTGAACAACAACCCATGGAAAATATTGATGATTAAGGTGATGTACAGGTACAAGAACAAATTGAACCTAGTACTAATATAAATTTTTTGGACTATGGTATGGAAAATCTGATGGAGATGGATGAAGATTCTCTTTTCAATAATATTTCATCTGAAGATATGTTATCTGAAAGCACATTAAAATTACACTCTAAGAAAATATGGGATGAATTTTTTGAAGAGAAATCTCTAATTGGAAGAGCATAGTTAATTGCAAAGTTAGTTAGATGAAAAGAAATGACCCCTGTTT
>VDFB02127206.1:0-22825 GCA_007258455.2 Sequoia sempervirens | reverse complement strand
CCCCTTTCCATTTTCATCAGTAAGTTGTCAATACTAGACACTGCATCCTGGAAGATTCTTGCATTACGTTCCTTCCACAACAGCCAGATTATCATTGGCGGTGTTTCCAGCCACAACCCTGCCATAGCCGAGCCTTGTCCCAAAACAAGCCATGCTTGAAATAGATCAAAAATTTTGTTTGGTAATGGAGCTTGCCAGTTGAGTTTGGCACAGAAAAAACTCCAACATACCTGGGCTACTTCACATTGTAGCAAAAGGTGGTCTACAGACTCCTCACACTTCCAGCAAAGGACACATCTATGAGGGCCTAGAATGCCAATACGTTGTAACCTGTCACCAGTTAAGATCCTCGAGTGCAGGGCAGTCCAGGAAAAGGCACCCGCTTTGGGAAGAACAAAGGGACCCCAGCAAAGCTTCGCTGGCCATCCCTTTGGAGATCTATCTTTACGCAAAACCTCATAACCCAGCTTAACTGAGTATTCACCAGTACTAGAGGCGCACCAAATGATCGAGTCCTTCCCCTCCGAGAAAGATATGCTTCTCTTGCTCAAGGTCTCATTCACCAACTTTTTCTGTCCTTCATTTAGACATGTTAGATCCTTCCAAGCAAAATCAATCCGCCCTTTAGCTTCCCAGACATTGACATAATTTCTGATGCAAACACCATATTGGGCCGTGGCTTTTTGAATTGCCACTTCCATGTTTGGGAGGGTTGGTGGTTCACCACCCATTCCAATTAAACCCGGAAGAGCGCCTCGAACCTCTAGCACTTCGTAGCGGTGATGGGCGGTAAAGTCCCATGATGAAATAAAATTCAAATGGCGTTGCTGGTTGACGTAAGTTGGCATCGTTCTGTTGGCAGAAGTCTGGTGCCCAACTTTGGGGTCGACCGAGAATCATTAAACCATCCCACTCAAACGAGTTTAAGCACCAAAACGGTGGCGGGTCCTACTCAATACCGTAACTTGGACTTGATCCTGTCTCCCCAACCAGCGGGGAGACAGGTTTTGCTCCTGCACGCCATCCCAAAGCAGATTGCGTTGGATGGCAGTCATTCGCCCCACCACCTTTTTTGGCATGCTTAAACAAGAAAGCATGAAGATTGGAATAGCGCTAATAACTGCTTTGATCAAGGTTACTCTGCCAGCTAGCGTCAGCCATCTTCCCCGCCAACAGCTAGTTTTGGATTTGCACTTACCCAGCGTTTCCTCCCACAGCGAAGATTTTACTTGTCCATGGAATAGGGGAATCCCTAAATACTTTGAGGGGAGGCTCGCTGCATTGAAGCCGAGCTCAGAGGATATCTTTTGTTTCGTTCTTTTGCCAATGTTGAAGAAAAGGATATGGGACTTAGCTTTATTCACCGATTGACCTGCCTCCATTTTAAGCCTTTCAATGAGCTCCTTTAAAGCCTTCGCTTGAACAACTGTGCCAACCCCAAATATCAAAGTGTCATCTGCGAATAATTGATGCGAGATTGTCGGGATTTGGGGATTTATATTTATACCACGCCATTGACCCAAGCTGCAAAGTCTGGTAATATGACAACTTAATGCCTCCGTCATTAACACAAAAAGGAAGGGGGAAATAGGATCCCCCTGCCTAATCCCCCTAACACCGTTGAAAAAACTGCATGGGTTCCCGTTTATTAAAACTAAATATCTTGGAGACAATATACAGGCAAAGACCCATTTTAGCCACCTCTCGCCAAACCCCATTTTCTTCATCGCCTTCATTAAGAACCGCCATCTAACTTTGTCGTAGGCCTTATTTAAATCCAATTTTATGACCATACCGCTTTTGTTTGATCTTTTTAAAGTATGGATAATCTCATGAGTCACTATAACACCATCCAGAATATTTCTTCCTGGAATGAAACCCGATTGCACCTTAGAAATTATATCAGACAAAAGAGGCTTCAATCTATTTGCCATTACTTTAGTAATTATCTTATACACCGTGTTGCATAAAGAGATGGGGTGATAATCCGCAAAGGAGTCACAGTTATCTTTCTTTGGAATTAAAACAAGATTAGTGTTGTTCAAATCCTTGAGTATTGTTGACTTTTTTCTGGATTCCTCCACAGCTTCATGCAAATCCTTGCCCAAGAAATCCCAACTTACTTGATAGAATAAGGCATTAAAACCATCCGGACCAGGCGATTTTTCTGGTTGCATTTGGAAAGTGGCCTTTTTCACTTCCTCAAAGGAAACAGGATCTTCCAATTTACGATTCATCTCAGGATTGACAATCGGTTGGAGGCTTTCCACCAAGCTACACTCCAAATCCTCTGCTACGCCGCTGTTTCCCAAGAGGTTCTCAAAAAAATTTACCCCAGCCTTTTGAATGTCTCTTTCCTCATACAGAAATTGGCCTTGTTCATCTTTGATCTGCATGATACGATTCTAGCTTCTTTTACCTTTGGTTGAGTTGTGAAAATACTTCGTATTCAAGTCCCCCTCCTGCAGCCACAACTCCCTCGATTTCATTTTCCAGTATGTTTCTTCCCTGAGTAGGATTTCATTATATTCAGAAACCAATTCTTTTTCCTTTTCAAATTCCACATTTGTCATTCCTTGAGTTATTATTTTTTCGCTCAGTGTCTCAAGCTCCTTCTCTAGCCGAAACTTTTCTTCGAAAATGTTCTTGAAAGTAGTTCTATTCCACTCCCTGAGCTTCTCCTTCATCCGGGACAGTTTTTGGAAAAACAGGAACATCTTCGACCCTTTTATGCCAAGCGGTTCTGACCACCACACCCTCATGAGATCAATTAGATTTCCATCCCTAAGCCACATCTTTTCAAAGCGGAATTGGCCAACTATCGGTCTTGAAATTGTTGTGATGTTCAATTCCACTGGGAAATGATCAGAAATTGGAGATGCCCTCACAAAAGCTTTTGGTGGAATTTCATCCTGCAGCCACACATCAGACACGAGAAACCTATCTAGCCTCTCTGCAATATTAGTAAAGTTTTTCCTCCTGTTGTTCCAGGTGAAAATGCCATTGACAGTTTTAACATCAAATAAATTATTTGCCCCTACAAAATTACAAAAATCTTTCTGAGCCTGACTAACTTTCTGCACACCCCCCATTTTCTCTGACAGATCCAAAATTGAATTGAAATCCCCGCCCAAAACTATTCTTAAATGATGTAACTCTGCTGATAAGGCCTCCCATAACAATTTCTTCTCTTCTGACTTCGCAGGGCCATAAATATTGAAAATATGAAAGGATAAATTAGAATTTAAAATCTTTACCTCTGCTCGCATCCACGAACTGTGCTTTACTATTTGTGACAACTCACATTTGGAATCAAGCCACAGGATACCTAGACCACCCGCCGAGCCCACAGAGTTGGCAAATTCACTTTTCCATTTCTTGCAATAAGTTGAGAAGGAAATAGTTTCTGGTTCACACAGTTTTGTTTCTTGTAGTAATACTATGTCTGCGTTCAAGCATTCCAACTGGCGTTTTACCAGTCGCCTCCTGTTAGGGGCATTTAAGCCCCTAACGTTCCACGTGATGACTCTCATCTTCCTCCAAGGGAGGGGCAGCCTCCCTTGGACCTGGTCATATAGCCTCTGATTGAAGCTTGATCTCCTTTCTGGGCTTCTTCCTCACGTTTTTGTTTGTTGGATTTCCTTCCGACACGAGAAACAGAAACAACCATTGCCGTTTGAGAGATGAATCTTGGTTCAACAATATCAATAGTCTCTTTTGTCTCCAGACCGTTCTCTAGTTCCTCAGCTTCTACTCCATCCGAAACAAAATTTTCCTCATTCTTTAGGATGGCCACTGAATCCTCTTGGAGGATCATGAGTTCCCCTTCCTCCATTTCCGATTGGGCATCACAGGGTATTGTTCTTGGCGGATCCGCCAGGACGATGGCCCATGATTTTCCTTCCTGACCGTTATTAACCACCACTTTCCCGGGAGCCTTCTTTGTTTCATTTTTTGCTTTCCAAACTTTTTTGAAAGTTTTGTTTTTGCTTCTACAATCCTCTTCTTTATGATTACGTCTTTTGCATTTAAAACAAAACAATTTTGGATCCTCAATTTCAATTGATTGCCGCCATTCTCCTGAACTCGAAGTCAAGGATATCTCGCTTGGAATTTCATTTATTGCAAGGATTTGAATATGGGCATAGATTAATGAATCGTTGTTTCTCAGGTCTACATCGATAGCCAGCCCCATTGAATCGCCTATTTTTGTTAGGCAACGGCCAGACCAATACTCAAAAGGTAAGTTATATAAACGGACCCATGTTGGTCCATTCCTCGGATTACAGGTTAGAGGATTGAAATTCCTCACCCATCTTTGAAGATATAGAAAGGATTCCCCATTCTTCCATTTGTCGTTCTCCAGCACCCTCTCTCTTTCTTCCTCGCTATTCATTACCACTATAAAAAAACCCCTTGGCAAGTAATTTACCAATTTCTCTCCACGCCACACTTCCGACACCCAGACACCAATTTCTTTTCGTGAAAATATTTTCCCCAAAAATCTACCAATTAAAGCAGTTTTTTCAAAAACTGTGGCATCTTCTTCCACTATGGCCGTTACATCAACTTTGTTGGTATCCTTGGTAACGCCTGGAAATGAATCCTCCTTGACACCATTTTTTGGGAGACCCACTTTAAAAAATCCACTTCTGTTATCTGCATTCATTCTTCCTTGTTCTTTGGGAAAACCACCATTGAACAGACCCCCGCTTGCACACCAGTTCTCCTTCATCGCTCTATTAATATATCTCACATATAAATATTGAAAAAAAAATTCCAAAAATTTTGGAATCGTATTGCACTTTTTTTTCTATCTCCTTTGAAAACTAGTTTTATTCAATAAACACCATTTTTAAGGAGTGACGCTCACCGTATAACACATAAATGTTTTTCCATAAGGATAAAATTCTATTTTTTTCAAATTTAAATTTGTAACTATGATATCTAGTGCTTCCAATTAGTTTCATAGTTTTTTATTGAATATTCTTTCCTTAATCAAGTTTCGAAGTCTAACCAATTACAATTCAGACATAGGCAGACTATATCACACAACTTTTTTTGTATGTATCCAAATTCAAATTTTTCTTTTTTTTTGGATCAAGGACTTCAATATCTGGTGCACTCATATTTTTAAAATATATATATAATATTCTATTTTTCCACGTGTAGAATAGAGAGCTTGATTTTTGTGAAAAACCTACATTCACAAGAAATAAAAAATAAATATAATAATAAAATTAAATTTATTTAAAATTATACTTTTTGGGAAGCTTATAATGACTAAATACTTAGAAACAACAAATTTTAAATGAATTCATTTGATTCCCTAAAAGGTAAATCAAAAGTGGTTTTTTATCAGCATTTTGATAGGTGTAAAGAAAACTCTGTTATAGGTATGGTTTAAAACTAGCAGGGTTCTATCCAAGGGGGTTTGATCTTAGTTTGAATTGGAATGATTTAAATGGAAATTTTTAAGGCTTAAATCATTATATTTTCTAAAAATATGTGATTTCAACAAAAATCAGAATCTCCCAGAAATTGTAAACCAACTTTGTGGGATCACCCTATAGATATTATCAAAATTATAAAATACCACATATTTGGAGTTTCTTTAAAAGTGGGAATGGAATGGGTGAACATGATCATGCAGGAGCTTGCATCAAATGTTCTCTAAGAAAGCATCAAATGAGTTATTCAGGAGATCATACAGAGGATGCACATCATGTTGAATGGTGTAAGAAACACTTTGCATCAATTGAGGTCAACACATCTTCAAGAACCAACTGATGCATTCCACATAGATTGGTTTTGGAGATATTAGGTATATGTAAATTACATTTGAAATTTTCAAACTTTAAATAATTTATATATATACATGTTCAAGAACATAAGTTTGTAACTTTTATGTATCTAGGTGTGGATAGAAGATCGATGCATGGATGCAAGAGGATAGATAAATCAAGATATTTGCATTGTGTATGAGTATAGATCATCACCCTAGATGTACATTGTACACAAGGGATTAGTCTTATTTTTGTGACAAGTACATTTTGCAAAACTTTGAGGCATGGAACAACCAACAACATGGATATCCTAATGAATGAAATTTGGTGCCACTAGTAATTTTTGACACATTACGACGAAGATGAGGATGAAAGCTTTGAAGATTTTCCTTTGATTTTAATTGATTATGACCATATTTTAGGATTGGTTAGAAAAGGTACATGTGTACTTGATAAATTTAATATAAATTTACAATATAGTTATTTAAAGTTTAGTACTAGATGAGTTAAATTTAATGATATTTAGTCTAGACAGTTCTAACTTTATTATAAATTTTTCATGTAAATTTTGTGTACAGGAGATTTTTTTGCAGTTGTAGTAGAGCCTGGAAACATAGAAGGTATTAGTTATTATTTAATGCATTGCACAGAAGAGAGGAAGAAGCTAACAAAACCTGAAACAAGTGATGAAATTTTGTTTCCCACAGGTGAACATTTAAATTTATATATACATGTACATGTGCATTACCTTAAACATTATATATTATACAAGTTGACTGAAAATGTTGCATACACATGTCTTAACTCAGGTTCATGTTTTTTACCGTTCAGGTTCAGTTGTAGTGCAAGGGATATATCTAAAACAAGTCAAAATTGTTCAACATGGGACTCATTTTAATGAAGTTATCAACCTAAGAACAAGGTATACCGGTATATTTACCTAGTAATTGTTATTTTCCTACATCTTCATACAATTCCACATGCACGTGGATGAAAAAAATGGAGACTAGATAGTGATGATCATCAAAAAATATTGCATGCTATTGAAGAGTGGGTTGAACCAGTTGTTTGAGTTAGATATCCATGATTTGAGTTCAAGTACATGTGCGTGCATATGTTCAAGTGACAACTTATAGTAACTTGTTTGAACGCTATTAATTTATTTGTATAATACATTTATGATGATTATTTTAAATTTGGTTGGACACAAATTAGTGATTGAAAAACATGATTTTGATTAGATAAGCAGGGAAGGGCCCTAATCCCATAGTTACATTAACGGACCAAAAAGAAGCAAAGAGAGGTGGGAAATAGCACCACCAACGAGCCAAAAAATAGAATCAGCACGCAAGCCAATATTTAAATAGTAACCATTGTCCAGCCATTATCAATCAAAAACATTAAGTTTTTACCAGCATACTTTGATCTACGAAGACCATTAATTAAATCGACAGTATCCCTGGTGGTATTCCACCATAACCTATAGAAATTAATAGAACAATCCTAGATATGATAAAAAAGACAAAAAACTCATCAAAAAACAAAAGAGTAGCAACACAAGCCATTAACTTCCTTTATTTAGCAGGTCCCCATACTCTCCCATGAGAGCAATGTATTCACGCCAGTCAGGACCCTTTGTCTCGTCCAACGTCTTCAGGGTATCAGGTTTCCCCTATTTCTTAAGTTTCCTAGTAATCTTCATTTTTTCCAAAAGTTGCTCCAGGCATCACTCTTCTCATCAACCTGTTAGTTACTTTTATGAGAGTAACTAACGCCTTCTCCATGTCTTCAAACTATACCTGCAAAAAGGTTAGTCTACTTTTTAAAAACTCATTACTAAGATCCTCAGCTTTATTCTCCATTCCAGAGAACCCAACATCATGCTCATTCCCAACCTCCATCTTAACCTTAGAAGGCTCCACTTGCTCCTCTTTCTCCTCCTCTGAACCATCCTCCCTCATCTCATAGGCAATTTCCTCAAAATCCAAGTCTTCAGAGTCTTCTTCTTCCTGAGCTTCAAAATCTTCATACCCTAGCACCTCCTCCTCATTCACAGACAATTTTTGTTTTCTCTTTTTCTCTTTTGAGGCAACCTTAGCCAGTCGTGTTTACCTTCTTCCCCCACTACCACCACTTCCTTTCCCTTCTAAAATTTCTTTGGCCTCCTCCATTTGGTTCCCTTCCTCAGTTATATGTATTACATCTATAGGATTAATATCCTATCTAGGTTTCTTACCTTTTGGGGGTTCCAACAACAAAGGGGAGTGTTTCCTTTTTCCAGGCATTACACTAATGAGCTCTAATTTAAATCTTTTCAATTCCTCACTCTTCTGTAACAAAGGATTAGAGGGATTTGACACATTAGCCATAGGGGAGTTTCTTTTTGTAGGGATTAGCACATGCCTAGCAGCAATTGTAAGAGGGTGGCGGGGAATTTGTTCATCAACCAGGAGTTCATCAGTATTAGGGTTTTCCTCCTTTGGTTGTTCCACATTTTCTTCATCAAATTGATTTGGGTTGTCATTTCTAGCATTTAAAGGATTTCCATGAGGATTCAGGGCCAAGGCATAATTTTACAATGTTAGCATAAGACCCTAGTGTAGGGGAGGGCTAGCACCTTTTTCAATGTTAAGCTACAGGGAGGACAATAGGTAAAATGGAAAATTGATACGCTCCCCATGCCTAATATGGTTTAACAAAGGGAAGTGGTACACATGGACTGACATGTACCTACCCTCAAGAGTAAAATAATGCATGACAAATAGACTTATTAAAGCAAAAGGAGGGAATTCAAGTCTGGCATACCCATTTTGGAATCTCTTGAGATTTTCACCTTCATGGAGGAATTTATCAACAAACCTTTAGTAGTCTGCTCCACTTTTCTCAGCAACTTTTAGCCCATTATTCTGTAGACCCATAGCTTATGCAATGAAACGAGTGGTAACCTTGAACTTCACTCCACCTATAGTGACACTTCCTTTCCTCTAGGAGTTGGTGAATTTATCCGTTAAATTCCCATTGTATCCTTTGAGAGATTAAAAGAACGGGAGCATACCCGCATTCTCAAACATCCTCCATAAGTCCACATTATGTTTGAGGGCTTGGAAATTTGGCGGCTCTATTCTTTTCCTTGGTCTTCCCATTTTACTCCTCTGCAAATTCTTTTGTTGCATTGGGCTTTTCTTCATAATCACCCACACAAACTACTTTCTTCCTTGAATGTAACCAGCACTCAAATGCCAAGCAATACTCAGAGCCGATATAGAATGAAAATTCAAGAAGTTTCTTATTAAGAAAGCCAAGTTCACATTTCTCAAAACCCAAAACTCATCATTAAACTTGTAGGCATTTAAATCCTTAATAAAATTCCTTCTCTTCCCCACTATAGAAATACGAGGATTACTGACATAAGGCTTTTCGCCACGCATAGAAATGACAACCTTTATCAAATTCAATAATTTCATGTGATTATTGAATGCCATCTTTAAAGGGAAATTATTACAATTATCTCCTTCAAAGATCCTCCTATACCACTTGGTACTCCATATACCATCATTACACAGAAATATAAACGGCACCACTTGGTGCTCGTTAGTCCCGCATACAACTAACCTATCAATTTTGCATGTGATATTCATTTTCAAATCTTTCATTAAGGATTACATCTCTTAAAGATGTCAGCATGTTTCCATTGTTCCAACTTGTCCATTCCCTAACTCAGTGCCACATTGGCTACACAATTGGCATCTTTGTTTCCTTCCCTATACACATGTACCCGACAGATGTTAAAAAAAAATTAATAACTTTGCATCTATCCATTATATATTTTTATTTCCCAAGGGGAAACTTCTTTAGGATTTCCACAATTAGCTTGGAATCCCCTTGATGACATTTTTGTACCCCAGCTCCAGCTAGATAATTGAAACCTCCAAGAGCGGCCATTGCTTCAGCTTTGTTGTTAGAGAAGACACCCAAATTCACTCCAAAACCCATAATATAGTCACATTTATGATTTCTAACTAGACCCCTAGCCCTAGCTTGTCCTGAGTTGCCTTTTGAGCACCCATCAAAATTACACTTAACCCAATCTTTCAGCAGAAGACTCCAAACAATACCCATTATGTTAAGCATCTTTGACCAATTAAGTTTGGTTAAGTCCCTCCTTATTCCCCAATTATGTTTTATCCTCATTTCTTTGTAACTAGGCCAAGTATTGGAGAAGTTGTATCTTCCAGCCTCAATGTTGTCCTTAATTTGGGTTTTAATAATCTGACTTACCTCCCAGCTAGTTCTCTCCACATCTCTAAAAATTCTATTATTCCTCTCCTTCCATAAACCCCAGGTAACAAAAGGAGGAACTTGATTCCAAAGGTCCACAATAATGTTACCTCAAAAAGGGCAATTTGACCAACCATCAATAAAAAGCTTCATTAAATTGGGAAACACCCAATCAAAAGACAACAACAGCAAAAATCAAGGCCACACTTCCCTCACATATTGGCATTGAAAGAAAATATGAATTATCGACTCCTCTTCCTATTTACAGAGTGAACACCTATTTACTAGTTGAAAGCCTCTCTTAACTAGATTGTCAATAGTGAGAATTTTTCCATGAGCAGCAATCCACCAAAAACAATTAATTTTGGGAACACTTGATTCTTTAGCCACACCCTACCCCAAAAGTGATCATGAACAGCAACTTGGGCCCTCACTAGATCTTCATAGGTCTTTTTTACTAAGAAACAGCCAGATGAGCTACTTTTCTAGAGCCACTCATCTCCCCTTTCTCTATCAAACCACTTAGTCTTCCCTATCAAATTATGTAGATTCATGAGGATTAGATCCTAATTCACCTATCTTTGACCTCTTAGAGTGTTCCTCCTTAATAATATGTTGAAATCCTTCCATTTGGGTTCCTCCATGTCCCAATTTATATAATCACACACCTTTTTGCCACAAATCATGTTTAAGCTAAACTTGAGAGGATTCAAATCATCAAAGGTGGAAAAAGTGGAATTCTCTATCCAAGGATCCTTCCAAAATTTAGTATTATTCTCATTCCCTATTCTCTTCCTTGCCCCCATCTTTAGTACATTCCTCAATCTCACAAGATGGTCCCATAAGGCTGAACCAAGAGGAAGATCTGATTATGAGAGAAAACAGTTAGGATTCATGTTCCTTAAGTACTTAGCTTGGAAAAAATTTACCCAGACTTTGGAGCCCTCCAGAAGATTCCAGCCAATTTTAGTTGTTAAAGATTTGCTTAGCATTGCAATTATTCTCATCCCTAGACCCCCACATATTTTAGGCATACACACTTTATCCCAGCTGACCAGGGATAGTCTATTTTTTTCTTCTGTTCTTGACCACAAAATTTTTTGTTGAATCTGTTCAATCTTCTCCCCAATATGGGTTGGGATTTTTGAACAGGGATAGGTAATAAACCAGAATATTCTAAAGAGAGGCTTTAAGGAGTTGAATTTTTCCTGCCAAGCTAAGAAGTTTCCCCTTCCACCCAACTAGTTTGTTTTGGATTCTTTCTATCAATTGGTTCCAGTAATTATTCTCCAATTTCTTACAGATCAAAGGGAGGCCCAAATAGGCATCAGGTAATTCAACTTCCTGACAACCCAGAATATTTTTCACTCTATCCTTTATCTACTGACTAGTGTTGAAGAAGTACACTTTTCTTTTTTCATAGTTTATACACTGACCAAAAACAACAACATAATCATTGAGGACTTGTTTCCATAGACCTGCTTCCCCAACCGAAGCTTCCCCAAACATTAGAGTATCATCTTGACAAACTATTGGTGGGAATCAAGCCTGAGAGAGGAGGTAACTTTTACACCTTTGAGAGCTTGTGAGTCCACCAACTTTTGAATATTCCTACCCAAAACTTCAGCAACAATGATAAACAAGTAGGGAGAGAGAGGGTCACCCTGCCTAAGCCCACGACCATAGGAGAAGAAACCTTGAGGAACACCATTCACCAGGACATAACACATGGTGGAAGTAACACAAGCAGATATCATCTTAAGGAATCTACCATCAATCCCAAACTTCTTAAGAATAGAAAAAAGGAAAGGCCAGGAGACCCTATCATAGGCCTTGGAAATATCAATTTTGAAGGACATCCCATGCTTTTTAGAATGATCCATGGAATGAATAATTTTGTGGGTATAAATTATGGCATCAAGAATGTTTCTACCTTGAACAAAACCTTTTTGAGGAAATCATTTTTCCAAGCACAAGTTTGAGTCTAAACACAAAAATTTGGTGAGAAAATTTTATAGACCATGTTGCAAAGACTAATAGGTCTATAATCTTTCATGGTTGAGGCATCAACAGATTTAGGAATAAGAACTATAAAGGTAGCATTCAAATGGTTTAGCAACCTACCCAACCTAAAGAAATCCCCAACAGCATTAAAAAGATCTATTTTAATAATATCCCAGTAAGTTTGGAAAAAAATAGGAGGGAACCCATTAGGTCCAGGGGCTTTGAAGGCACCAAAAGAGAAAACATCCTTTCTGACTTCTTCCATAGAAACAGCATTATTCATCATCTTTAAGTCTAAATCTTAAATTACATTAGGGATCACTTCAAGAAAGTCAGCATTTACCTGAAGAGCATTTCCAGGATTCATGTGATAGGAGGAGAAGAAGTTAACAGCTTCCCTAGCAATATCTTTTTCATTGGTCACAATAGAGCCATCCTCTTTCACTAGTGATCTTATTTTCTTTTTGCTTATGTGTTTCAAAGTGGATTATTGAAAGAATTTAGTGTTCCTATCCCCTTCTGACAACCATTGGACCCTAGAATTTTGTTTCCAGAATATTTCCTCCTTTTTGTTTGTCTTATACCATTGGGATCTAAGATGTCTTTCCTTAGCACATATATCTTCATCCACTAGGTCAGTCTCCATAATATCTTGAACCTCTTTTAAACTTTTTCCTAGGGTATTCTTTATCTCAAAGATGTTTTCAAAAGTCAACTTATTCCACCCTTTCACTTTTTACTTTATTCTATGTAGCTTTTCCTCCAAATAGAACATTAAAGTACCTATTATGGGCTCCTCCCACCAAGATTTAACCAAAGTAGCAAAATCTAGGTGGAGGCTCTGCATGGCTTCAAATCTGAAAGGGAAAGGTCCCCTATTATGGTCCAAATTTCTTTTCAGCACCAATGCATTATGATCAAATCCAGACCTTGGGAGAGCCGAAAGAGAAAGGAATTGGGAAATATCCCAATTAGCAGAGATCAAGAACCTATCCAGTTTAACTTGGATTAGATGGCTTCCATTCCTCTTGTTAGACCAAGTATACTTAGTTCCTTGGAGGGGGATATCAATTAGACCTTCCAAATTGAAGAACTCATCCAGCTCCATCATACTATCTGAGAAATCATTCAACCCTCTAGACTTTTTTGAAGGTAGGAGAGGAGAATTAAAATCCCCTCCAAGCATCTAGTGATCATCACTCCCATCAAAAATAGCTTCACTTAGTTGTTCCCACAGAAAAACTTTGTCTCTACTCAAATTTTGGGCATAAATATTTAAGAGATTCCATTTCTCTTGAGAAGTAATGTCTTCCATAGTAATCTTGAGACTATTCTTACACATAGAACGCAAAGATCATTTCAATTTAGAGGGATTCGAAAGGGTGGAAATACCACCTTAAGCACCTTCAACCTCACTAAAAAAGTAATTAGCTCCTGGCCAGATACTTCCAATAGCTTTCTCAAAGGTCTCTTCATCGTCATTTCCTATAATAGGAGAACATCCACTTTATTATCAAGAATGCAGGATTTTACCAAAAACTATTTATACGAGCTATTAAGGCCCCTTATGTTCCAAGAGATGTACTTCATTTAAAAAATAGAATCACCCCCACCTCCATCCTAACCTAGCCCTCAAGATACTTCTTCTTGGGCTTCGATCCTACAATCAAGTCCAAGGTTCTTTGTTTTCTAACTGCCACATCCCTCATAGTATCCTTAATTCTTTATTCCTTTTGGGAGGGTCTTCCCACCTTATTGTTGCCTCCAACATCAAATTTATTTTTCTTTTTGGCTTTAATAGAAGCTTGTGACCATCCCTCCTCATCCTCATTATCACTAGACCCTTGAGGGAAGCCAAGAAGGGCTAGCGAATCACCCAAATTTTTTTGCACCAAAGTGAGATATAGTATTCATTTCCTCCAGAGATAGGGTTGTATCATCTAGAACATACTCTCCCTCTTCCAATACTTTGTCAGCACCATGATTCTACTCCATCACCTTCAGAACGGATACATTCATCACTAATAAGGGATCCTCAACTAGGACCTTCTCCTGAATTAAATCTTCCCTTACCATTTCCTCCAGAGTAGGAAAACCCGGAGTGGGATGGGAAGAAGCAGGGGCAGACACATTGAGGTTTAGGCCTCCCGACTCATTTACTTCAACAAGAGGAATAGACATAGCCATTGTTTCTAGATCTTGATTATCCTTCAGAAGGGGAAAAGACACCTTTTGGGGTGAAGTAGAAGGCTACATACTAGAAGCCATAACCTTAGTCAAGTTGTCCTCTTCTAAAATTTTTCCTTTAGCTTTGGACCCTTCACCTGAAACCACACAAGAATCAATTAGATGGCCAAACCTCTTACAATGCTATCAAAAGAGGTAGGCATTTTCGTACTTCAGGGGTTGAGTCTAGTTATCAAACTTTGACTTCAACAGTATTGAGGAGGGAAGGACCGTATTTATAGCCACATTAACATATATTTGAGCATACACCAACCTCAACCTCTCCTGAGTTATCTTATCTATGGACAAGAGGCTCCCAAAGGAGTTTTCAATGCCTTTTAAGATTCCCTTTTCCTAGAACTCCAAAGGGAGGCCTAGAAGGTGAACCCAAGTTGATACAAAGGCCCCCAAATTAGCCGACAGGCCAAAACCTGATTTCCATTTGCATAGTGAAAGAAAAAATTTAAAACCCAGGTAAAAATCCCATGGAACCCCAGTTAAAACTTTCAGTATATCTTCGTAAACCACAAATGAAAATAGAAAAATACCTCTGGGAATTGCATTTATGGTGACACTACCCATCATATTCTAGGTGGAAGCAGCCCACTGATGAACAAGTTCAATATTTGGCTTGTATGCCAAAAACTTTCCAACAAGTGTCATTTTGAGGTTATCCATCACCTTCAGCATCAGGAATTTAGGGACATCTACTTCCCAGCCAGTCACCGAGCAAGAAGCAGATTCCACAAGTCTTTTAGACATAGCTAGCGAGTCATACCCCACCAGTTTTTCCACATAGTAAGTCGGTGCTTCCTCTGAGAAAAAATCTAATTCAACCCAAAAGTCAGAGAAATGGGAAAATTCTTAGAGATTCCCTCCGTATTTTCCCCAGATGAAAGGACTACAATACAAGGAGGGAACATCTTATTTGGAGCAGACAAACTAGCCACTGCCATCATAGGCACAGGGCCAAAAAAGGGGACAGCATCCTTGGAATGGGGAGCCTTCCCGGGACCCCCCCAGCGGCCCATGAAATAGTTTAATCAAAATAGTGTTGGAAATTCAAAAGGCATCCAATGCGAGAAATGTCACAGTAGAGCAAAGCCATGAAAAACATGTTTATTACAATTTACAAGCATGTTTATTAAATTTGAGCTTAATGTGGAGTTTAAGGATGAAGTACTAAATAATTTGTGACACTAAATTATATTTAATGTGGAACTTTTAAGGGTCCACATTGAAGTACTATTTAATTCAAATTACTTTAATATTTAAAGTGACACTTTTTAAAAGGATGAATTACTATTTAATGTGGTCTACTTTTAAGGATGGCATACTATTTAATTAGTGTACAAAATCCACTTTACCTAGAAATACTTAATATCTAAAGATTTAGTTTTCTACTTTTCTCCTAAATGGATTGAAGTCTATAATATGCATCCTCTTGTGTTTCTTCTACTTCGCCAATATATTAAACCATTAGATTAAGTCTTAAAAAATGAAGATATGGTGGTTTCTTTGTCTCATTAAATGCAAGAGTGCTAATCCCCTTGGAGTTTTCTAAGGAACTTCTAGATCTAGCATTATATTTTTATTGCATAACAAAGAGGTTTCCTATAAAATTATTAGTTTAGGGGGCCTTGTTTCTTGTCTTATTTATAAAAAGAATGGGCACATACTTGAATAAACTTCTCTAATCTTAGGGTTAATAAAGACTTACATAAAGAACATAACTCCTTAAACATTAGACTAAATATTAAAATATTGTTGATGGTAAAAAGGGAAATAGATTGGTTGGACCTGATAATGTTGAATATGAGGTAGTTAGGGAAATTTCCCCTTTTGGCCCTAACCCCAATAACATCTTAATAGATAAATTTCTAGATTATTCTATTAAGAGGAAGGATTGTCATGACCATCCCTTAACTATTTTCTATAAGAAGTAAACTTTGTACCTATTATTCATTAGATAATGATTTAAAATTCAACTATCATAAATCTATTTATATTTTTGAACTAATAATAATAAACAGAAAGGGGGTAAACTTATTTTGTTGAATAATATTTACTAGGTAGAGCTACATTATTGATAAAGGATTCTCTCCTTGTGTTAGGATTGTTTGGGTTAAGTTGATCTAGTTAAGGATAAGGTGTTTAGATTGTGCTTAGTGTATAGTCCTAATGACTATACATGATTTGATGCTTATCTATTGACATGACATACATCATTGTTTTTTGTAGACATCTATATGCACAATTGAAATTTTTTGTCTTAAGCTCAATAAAATTTTAAAACAAGTTTTAAATTCCAAAAATCTACACTATGTACACATGATATATCTTTAAATGAATAGTTCATAGTTTATATATAATTATATTGAATAAACTCACATATGTATGTCCAAGTTCTTGAAGATCTAAAACATACACTTGAACCATGTAATCATAACAATTTTTGAAAGTTGTATGTATATTTAAGCTTATATTTAAATGAACTTGAAACATGTACATGTGTATATAACATAACATACCCATAGCATTTAATGTACATTTAACGTGTTTAAAATTTATAAACCATTTACTCATGAGTTCTCTAAATAGATATAACATAAACACAAACATGTACATGTAGATGAACATAAACATAAACATAAGCAAACATGTACATAGATGAATATTTGAGCTCAAACACATGTATGTATATCAAAATAAAATGTATGTAATCAAGTCCTTGTGTAAATACACATGTCAATATATCAAACATAAATCATTATGTGGAAAAATTTGAACTATCATGTCAAACATGGAAAACACATGTATATGATCTCCATATATAAACACATGTATATCAGATTGAAAATGTATCTCTGTAATCAAGTCTAAGGATAAATACATGTCTAGAGAGGTCATCAAATTTACCATAACATCAAAAAATCACAAATTCAAATGTCTATATATATGTAAATATCTGGAAATGTCCATGCAAATGGACCTCTAGGTGGCATCCTAAACATCATGTTGACTCCTAGTCAAGCGACCCTCTGAATGATAATCTTGCTCTAATAGATGTGTTGATCCCTAGAGATAAAATTGTACATGTCAATGTGTTAAATACATTTTATATATAAAAATCTATTTAAGAGTGTATGTATAAATATTTATAGATATACATGTATTCACATATATGCATATAAAAATTTAAAACTCATATTTCCACTGACAACAATATCATCAACTGAATCACGTTGACGTATATGATCTGACCTCAGGCTAGGAGTAACATGAGGTATCTCCATCTACAATATATGTGTATATATCATTTAGTTAAAACTAAAATTTAAATAATTTTTAAAAAATTGAATATGCACATGCACACATATGTATATAGATACACATGTACCTACATATCAGGTGGCACAGGATCTAATCCTTCTGCAATGGTCACATCCTCTAAATCATCCAAATGAGTTATCTGAATCGTGTCATGATCTACATCTTTTTGAGCCCTCACATGTCGTAGTAATGATGAGTGAAGGGGACTAACCAGTTGAGATGGCATTAATGAAAAATATGAATGTATCAACATCTCCACAAAACCTATAGATTGCATCCTCTCTAGGTCAAATGAAGGATCAATAGCATGTGAAGCAACCAAATGATCCATAGGTGGATCTTGATGTGCACTAGTTTTGATCCCAGGGTAATGAGAATGATGCGATCCTAGATGTGAATGAAAAGATGTACCTAGATGACCTCTGACCTAGTCTATAGAGATCGAAAGCTCTGATGTGATGAAGGCATATGCCTCTAAGAGGTCCTCAGCCAAACAATGCAAAGTATTTTGTACCATCTCTCCTATAAGAATGTCCATTTGTGCAGGTGTAGGGATTCCCACTATAGCATAAGGATCATAATTAGTGTTGTTACACTGTGTTGTAAATGAAGGTCTATATCGTGGACATCTTGACATCATATATTGACCCACACAATCACTAGTTATCCTAGTGGAAACAACTACAATATCGTTGACACTATCAATTGCTTCCCTTTAGGAAGCAATGACAACCTAATCTACTGAGGGGGCCAAGCCTAGGAGATAGCAAGAGACCTCTTGCCAACCAATTCCCTATACATTGGAGTCGCCCGATCTTCTCAGTGATAAGGGTCCCTATCAGCAACCCTACCACACCTCTGACCAAGATATCCTAGAAGGTCACAATAGTTGACTTTGAGGCTATAATGTTGTAAAATTGCACCCCTTGTAATTTCACATACATTCTTGTATTTGCTTTAGCATCCACTCCCCTAGCATTTGTGTAGGCTTATTTTAGCCCCTACATCAACCTTTTCCCTTCTCGGGATTCTCGAGACCCCTTTTCAAAAGCTACCTTTGTGCGTCAACTTCATGTCAAACCTTGTGCTTTTCCTATTCTCATCATTTTGTAGTGTGATGTGTCTAGACACTAGCGCGTCACACAGACATACATGCATCACACTAGCATCCTATGACATTTCAATGTTCAAATGACCATTTTTTTGCATGTTTTCCACTTGTCAATTGCTTTTTTCAGTGGTAATGGCCTGGGACACCTTGTAATGGCTCAGGAAGCTTCTTTTCCCTCCTTAAATGCTATCTTTTCAATCTATTTTGCTCACTAGCTTCTTTTCCTTTTGGGCTTCTATTTTGACACATTCTCCCATCTTGCTCTTGCTTGCACAACTCCATTTCTTGCTACAACATCATTCTCTAAAGTTCTCACAATACTCTTTGCAAACTCGCTTTTCTCTCACAACTATCTCTATTTGGCTTCCTTAAGCCTTGCAACTACTATCTCCCTTATCTTGCACTTACGAGCATCCTCAGATTTCACATATCCCCCATCGATTGTATCTATATTTTGTGATACGGGTTCTCCTCCTCTAGTGGGGATTTCTTTTATCGCTCATCACATACATTATTTCTCTCTATCTATCTGGCTTTCCATGGAGGTGGGAACACCAAAACGGGGGTTTGACTAAGGAAAACCCCTATACAGCCCCAACAATTTCTCTAGATCTTACGCATGCAAGTATTGAAGACATTCATTTTCTAGAGGCTCCATTACTTGGGTTTTTGTGAGCTTATTCTATCTCTCATCCTCTTCTACTTTATCATTTGTCCTTTACTTTGGTCCTATTACATTATGTCATTTTATCGCATTCTAGAAGTTCTTAGTAATTAGATTGCTAATAGTCAACTTTGTTGTTTTTTGTGACAAACTTGCTTTCTGGTCCATATGAGACACTAGCGCGCCTCTTGGATGCCAACACGCCACACTGATGTCCTTATTTCGCGTTGATGTCCTTTGGCCGAGAGCTCGTCAGTTTGTCTAAAAAACCTTTGTGACCTACTCTTTCTGATTCTAGAACTCTCGTGTTGTTCCTTGAGGTAGTTTAGGGTAGTTCGCCCCTTGGGAATCTCTTGAGAATAAAGAGACTCATGAGTAGTGAATCCCCCTTCTCTACATTTTGGTGAACCCAATGTGAACCATAGTATTCTTCAAAAAACTAGGAATTTATTTACCCCAACTTGGTGGGGTCATAACTTTTGACTCGGTGCTCGAAATTTAGAACTGTTTACACTATTGGAAAGGTCTCCAAGAGGACTAACTCAGTCCCTAAAACATTGTGCCTTTGGAAATCAAATTTTAAGGACCAACACAAGTTTCAACCCCAAATTCTACTTCAAAGTCCTCTGAAAATGCAAATTACTAGTGTATACCTTGGAATTCCTACTGCTCTAAGAGTGTAAAACAACTAAGAAACATGAATGACAAAATACCAAGGACACCTCAAGATTAGCCAAAAGAGTGATACAACGAAAAGGAATGCAAATAAAATGAAACACAAACACTTTTACCTCCCTTGTTGTTGATACCTCTCTGATTGGCCTTTGCTTGGATTGGTTGTGTGCTCCTTAGATGATTGTTTGAATGACTATATGCAAGATTCAATATGCAAGATGATGAACAAAGATGGCTAAATGATGGCAAAAGGATTGAGAGTTCAAATGGACAGCATGTAGTTATCAAAATGCAAAGTGTTGAGAATGAAAATTGGCAGCATAATGGTGCAAGATGGCTAAGTGTGTTAAAATTCCCTTGAGGAGGGGGTATTTATAGGAGAATTTGAATTCTCTAGAGAATTCAACGGTCAAGATTGCTCCAACAAGGCCAAGATGAAGGGCTATGGTGGGTTGAGAACCCACAAGCCCTCACATCTTGACATGTGGAGGGTGAAGTGGACAAGGGGATGTGTGTGAGATGGAAATGAGCTGTCGCGCCATGAGGCAGCACGCACCTTGGGGAGTGAGGAGATTTCCACAAAAAGGGATTTCTTGTCCCCAAGTGGGAGTGAAGGGGACATTTGAGGAATTTTAGAATTCCTCAAAAATCTACATGGGAAAAGGAAAGGTGGTTGGGGATATAAATGTGAATTAAAAATTCACATTCATAGGATGGTCTAGAGGATAAAAGGTGGGCTCCAAAAAGGTGGGACTTGGTCACATGTGGAGATTGTGACAAGTCCAAGGTTCTAGAAGCCTTGGAAGGATGGAATGTGAATTAAAAATTCACATATAAAAGAGGGGAATTTAGGACAAATAAAAGGAATTAAAAATTCCTTGGAGAATGATTAGGCTTAATTAATCTGTAATTAGGAAGATAAATGAGAATTGGGAAGCCAATCAAAGTTGGAGGATGTGACACATCCTAATCAAAGGATTGAAACTGTGCACATCCCAATGAAGAGATTATT
The DNA here is from genome assembly GCA_007258455.2 of Sequoia sempervirens. Classification (NCBI taxonomy): domain Eukaryota; kingdom Viridiplantae; phylum Streptophyta; class Pinopsida; order Cupressales; family Cupressaceae; genus Sequoia; species Sequoia sempervirens. The sequence continues at coordinate 1,736 of VDFB02127206.1, read as the reverse complement.
AGGAGATGGATTAGATTAGATGAAACATGAGGAGGAATTAAATAAATGTACATTTATTTAATTTATTTGATGAAAAAAGGATTAAGGAGGTAAATACCTTAGGGATTTAGTAGAATTAAAGATATTAATTAAATAATAGTAATATTACTTAATTAACTAGGATAAGAGGATGTTTAGACGAAAAGTGATAAATTTGGATAAATTAAGTGTCCAAATTTGAATGTCTACATTTTGCCCCTCTTTGAGATGGTGCTATGAAGTAGCATCATTTCAAAGAGTATTAAAATATAGAACCTAGAAGAAGATGGTTAGATTGGAAAAGATGCCCCAGTCATCAAAGGGATGACTAGGAAGGAAGACGATGGGGGTAAAGATGAAGAGTTAGGGATGAAGGATGCCCCCTCGAGAGGACATGCGGGCTCAAGAGAACACGGGTGCGCTCTCGAAATAGATGATGTGATGCAAAGGGATATGAGGAAGATGACGCAAGGTGATGGGCAAGGATGGCGTTGATGCGATGGATGAAGCACAAAATGATTCTCAAAAGGTGATGCTGCCCTACCAAGGTACAAGCCAAAATGGGTTGATGATGGATGGAGTGTTGTCAATGAAAGATTGAAGGATCCCGAAACAACACGAGGATAGGGAAGGATACATCCCACTGAGTGGTATTGATGAGGGAATGATACATCCCAAAATACCACTAAAGGATAGGGAGGAATACCTCCCGATGACGATGATGAAAGTGTTGTTGATGAGGGAAGGATACATCCCAAAACAACACAAGGATAGAGAAGGATACATCCCACCGAGTGGTATTGATGAGGGAAGGATACATCCCAAAACACCACAAAAGGATAGGGAAAAATTCCTCCCGATGATGATGATGATGAAAGTGTTGTTGATGAGGGAAGGATACATCCCAAAACAACACCAAAGGGATAGGGAATGATACCAATGGATAATGATGATGATGGGTCAAGGCTGATAATGAGACTGGGGACAAGACTAAGGATTTGATTAGGTGATTTGTGTGATATTGAATAGATGAGGAGAGGATTGATATGTGAGATGGGGAGAAGGATCTTAAGATTTGGTTAGCTCAGATTAGGAGTTTGGTTAAGCTCAGATTAGGATAAGATTAAAGCTCAGATGAGGATTGCATTGAAGACCAGAATGATGGAAGGATATGATTGGATTGATTCTACACCGAGTTCCAGGGTTGAAAGGGCGTAAAGTGTTGACAATCAGATTTTTCCAAATTTGGCAATTTTTAAAAATTGTCAAATTTTGCCATTTTAGGAAACCTCATGGTCGTATGTTTGAGAGTCCCAATTTTTTCCAAGAAATACCCATTGGGGAGATAGGATGAATTGCCAACTAACATCCCAAATTTGAGATATGCATTTTGAGTTATGAGTGAATAATTTTTCAAAATGTTGGAGAAAAACACTAAATTGGGATTTTGAGGGTCAAGATGAAACTTTAAGGCCCCGAAAATGGGTCAAGACAGGTTCCAACAGCTTTCAAAGAAACCCATTGGAAATCCACTCGTTATCGCGTAACGCAGCTACCGGTCAAATTTCAGCTCAAACGGACACCCGAGTCAAAAGTTATGGCCTCCGGAAGTGTCGGGGTAAAAATCAAAAATTAATTTTGAAAAATCGAAGACATGGGTTTTGTTCGCGGAGGAAAATTAGGAAATGGGTCGGGATCGATTTTCTGAAAAAGACAGC
>VDFB02127205.1:0-20131 GCA_007258455.2 Sequoia sempervirens | reverse complement strand
CCAAGGGCGGACTTACCTCATGTCCATGCCATTCCAACATCTTCCAAGGCGGACTTGTCTTGTCTTTATGCCATTGCTGGGCAGACTTGACACTATTCCATGCCATTGTTTCTTATGGCTGAAGCTCTTTTGCCATTAACTTTTTCTTTCTCCATGCTGGTTGGACTCCCATGAATCCACAATTAGGCAAATTTACCATGACCTCTCAGATTTTTCATGAATTTTCCAGATTTTTTCACCATTTTCTGTGATTTTTTGGGACTGATTTTTCCAGATTTTACCAATTTTCTGATTTTCATCATGATTTCATGAAATTTTCAAATTGATTTTCTGAGATTTCTACTGACTTTTTGGAACTTCTGAGTGGATTTTCGAAATTCGGGACCTTTCCAAATATAGAAACCCTGAAAAAAATAGAAACTTTTCCCAAAATAGCAACTTTCTAAAAATAGCCCCTTAAAAATAGGAAGTCCAAAATAGGCCAAAAATGCCAAAAATAAAGTCCCTAAAAAATAGGGGGTCCGGAGGGGCAATCCCTAAAAAGTAGGAGGTGTCAGAATTGACTGAAACAACAGTCGATCTTCATCTCTTGGGCCTTCTAAGCACGATGATAATGTTTGCACAATGATCTAGGCTCAAATTCTCTTACTTGACTCGGGTGACCATTCAAAACTCAAACCCAAAACCCCCAAACGGAGACCGGACAAAACTGAGACGTGCAACGACAAAACCTTAAAAAGGCAGACTACTAGGGTCCCCATTTGCAATGGGGCGAGGTGTGAATTAGGTCACAACAGGACCCAAACATAGTGTGAAAATGTAAAGGAGTACATTTTCCAACACTACATAACCAAAGACTTTGAAGAAGAGATTCCATTGAAATCTGACTTGGTATATGCCCGGGAACTTGTATCTCCAATGATGGTAGGATTACTCGGATCATCTTGAAGATTTTTTTGTGCAAATCTCATGCTTAACACGCTCATGCTAATGCTAATTTTTGAAAGACATCAATCAATTATATTTGGTAAACTTGGTGAAAAGTTGTTGTGTATTCAAATAGAAGGCTATAGTGATGGTCGATAGTCACAGCACCACAAATGGTAGGGTAACATGTGTAGCAGACTAAGCCCACATAAGATGACAATTGTAGTAAATAAAGCAATAATGCACTCTAGATATTCAATATCATTAAAATGAAAGGTTGGTGAAGCAGTACATGCACAATTTTAAGATGAAGTGCCATCAGGGTCTGTTCTTCTGCTGATTAGTAGGACAATTTATGCAGAAGATCTACCTGTACTGTCTGTTCCATATTTTGATGGCTTCTCAAAAGGGGTGATGTACAATCGGTTTAATTATCTCTTGGGAAAAATGCACAATGATCGATAATAGCAAGTTTATGGGATTCTACGTGTGTCTAAATATCCTTGCCCTATCCTTTAATTTTGTTGTTCATAATCACATCAGATTGCCAGATAACATTTCTTGTAGGCCTTGTGAATATAGTACAGTATTCATACTTATAATAGCTCCATGTCAGCACTGCTACTTCCAAAACCCAATACACCTGTTACTAGGCAAAAAGGTGCAATGCCTGACCTGATGTTATTGCTTGGTGCCTTATCTCACAAAGTACCAGATGTTACTGTCCTCTTATCACTCAATATTCTTACATCTTTATAGTCTACTTTGCATTAACTTTCCTCCGGCAGCTGCACTAATCAGCCTCTTCACATATGGTTCTACCATCCTGAGTGTGGTCCTCTCTGACTCTCTAAATGTTCACTTTGACAGTTATCCCACTGTTCTCCTTCCAACATTAACTAATCCACCGAAGAAAATTGTGCCTATTCCTCCATCACACTCGTGTTCTTTATCTTTGTTTGTTCTCTCACACTCTTCCATGTTCTGTGCTAAGAGAACAACTGTTCATATTCCTCCATCAAACTCGTGTTCTCTATCTTCATTTGTTTTCTCACTGTTTCTCTCGCTTTGTCTTGAGAAGAATGTATGCTTCATCGCTTCTCTTGAGTTCAAACACAACCAGGGCAGACATTTCCTATGCTGACTCAGACTCTGCCCCTGATGGTCATTTCCTTTGTTTCATTTTGGTATTCTGGTATATTTCCATAGGGTGATCGGTCTAGGAGGGATTTTTCTCACAATAGGAATTAGTTCATCTTATATGTCTTGAATTCATAATCCATAAATAACTTTGGCCACATTGATCATTGTCTCTCTTTTGTTCTTCCTCTTGTCTCTCTCTTTTATTGTTCCTCGTCTTACTCTATTGTCATAGTGCTTGAGAGTGGACCTCTCTCCATCTTTTGTTGTCACTCAGATTGTGACTTCTTTTCAAGTTTAGATAACAATGAGGAATGAAGGTTGGAAAAGATTATCAATGATGTCTAAAGGGCAGTTTTATGTCTGTAGTTTCCAGTTGAGAAAATTTGGTTCTGGCTGCATCCCAAACTGCTCTTAAATCTCTTGCTAATGCTTCCTCCTCCCTCTGATTGGCTTTGCTCAAGTTGAATTCTTTGCCTATCGGTTTAATCTTTTTTCCATTTTTTATATTCTATTCAACCTTTCTTCTTTGACGGATACAAGCTACATGAGGAGGGTCACATGGCATTTAATGGGGAATGACTGACAAATGCAACAGTAAGCTTCATTATGGCAATGACAGCTAATTGACACCTGACAATTTTTATGTCCAGCAGATGTTGCTGAAGTGAATCTCCCTCTTCCATTTTGAGGGAGACTAAGTTCTTCTGATAGAAGGTCCTCCCTCTATCTAATGTTTGCTATTTTTCTTTCAACCTGACTCAGATTCTTGACGTGTCTTTGTATCCAAAGACCTAGTATAACATTTCATTTATTACTGATAGCTTCAGGACCTCTTTGTTTTGGCTTTGGAAGTCCGCATCCTGAGCTTTGAGCTTACCAACTTTACCTTCCTTAGCAGGATAGTGCCTTTCTACTATTCTGATTAGATCCCTCTACTTAAAAATTGCTATCATCCATCTTTTCCAATCACTTGGATTATGCACATAATTTTTTTAAGATTCAATCATAAGCAAATTGAAAAGATCAAAATCAAATGCAGTTATCCAGGAGTACAGTGATTCACAGTTTATTCAGGCTTGTCATTATTTACCCGAGAGAAAAATGATTGTCCAAACTGTCTTTCTTTTACCAAACAGAATTCTGTCTAAATTTTTGGAACAGTTTTTTGTTTGTTCTACTTCTTAAAATTGAAAAAATTATTGATATAATAAAAATTTAAAACAGAATAAGATGTCTGTTACCTCTACACATTTGTATGCCTTCATATTTTCTTGCTTCTAATCACATATGATCTCAAACTTCAAATTCCTCAATGTCTCTAGTGCATATGCCTTCATATTGTTTTGACCCCAATCACAAATTGCCTGAAACTTCAAAGTCCTCAATTTCTCTAGTGCATATTTTCTAACCTCCAGAGCCATGAAAAATCAATCCAAATCAGGACAAAATGGTTATACAGTTCTGAGGCAGTTTCATTAGAAGATCTACATTATGACAGATATAAACCTTTTCTGATGACTGCTCAGACCATCTAATCTAATATAACTCTCAACCCAACTGCTATTAGAAATATATATTCAGAAACAAAATCGTGCAGATAGCTTTAAAAAAATTGCCGAATTATACTTCAGCATTCAGGTTTTCTCAGGCTCAGAAAATCAGACCCTTTTTTTATATTATATAGAACAAGAATTTATTGCCTTACCGATTCTTAGGATCTACTGTCATGATTGAATCTCTCAGATTGTTCTCATTCTCAGCAACCTCTCTCTGCTGCATAGATTTGTCAGTCTTATGCTCTGTCCTTTTGTCACCCTCAGATGCATTCTTCAGGCTCTAATTTCAATCTTTGACCACAGCACCTCAAACCCAGAACCAATCACCTTGGTCTCTGATATCTTATTGATAAATTTATAAATACCATCATACCAGTAAACTATAATAGACAATTAAGAGAAAAGAGGGAGTGATAGTACATTCAATATGCTAATTCTTACATTTATATGTCATGTCCCCGGATTTGAAACCCTAAAATGTAAATACAAAAGGAAATATATATATATATATATAATTACAATTTGAATATTGCTATAATTATAATTATCAGGAGGTAATATTATAATTATTATTATTATATATAATATCATAAATATTAAAATATATATGTATATATATATTGACAATTTAAATAAAATAAATATTAAAAATATATAAATCTTATATAAAACACAAATATAAATAACATTATAATTATAATATAATTATCAAATACAAAATTGTAAGTAATGACGATTATGATTATCACTATAATGGGTATACAGAAACATAATATTTAATATAAAATATACTAGAAGGGACATAACATATAACTCCGGTTAAGTAACAATAGACATAAATTAATAAAGGGCTCCGAGTCATCTAAATGGATAATGGATTAAAGATAAAAAAACTTGCTCACAAGAAAGGGCTGACTCATTGAGGGAGCGTTGCAATTAGTGAAGATAGCCGACTAATCAGTAATTAACAAATATGTAGAGACGCCTCCTTTAAATCGCCTCCTCCTAAAAGTCATATCTCTTGGACATTGAGGCATGAGGAGTATTAAGTGAATTTGTGACGCATGAAGAAACCAAGGGAGAAGTGAATACAGTATGGAAGATCAATATATATCTATTATCATTGTTAGTGATTGTAGGGACGGGGCGAATATAATAACATTGGTTTATCATACTGCTATTGGAAGAAATTGGGAAAAAGCTTCAGGAAGGAATTCTGTCATGTCCCCAGTTTGGAGGAAGATTGATTTAATTAATTAAGTTGTCCAAATATTGTTATTTCATAAGGCTGAATAATTGATTAATTTAATTAAATTAAATATGAAATTAATTATTTATAAAGTTATCCTAAAAATACAATATCATAAGGTGACTTTATATTTAATTAATTTAATAATAAAGTGACTAAAAATTAAATAATATCAAAAAGTCACTTAAGTGAATAAAATAATATTTTATTCTAGAAGCTTCTTGAAGGTGATTTTAATTTCTTTATAAGGAGCTTTTGGAGGGCATTTGAGGACATTTTGAGTTGAATACATTTGTCTGATTATTGAAGAGCTTGAATGCTTGACATAGCTGGAGGGTTTGAATCCTCTAAGATTGCCAGTTTCGGTTGTGAGACACCAATCCTAGTTGGAGTTGGGAAAGATGTTTCAGTCTTTCCATTTGAGCCAAAATTTAGTGGCCTGAGCCAAAATTTGATCCTTGCAGAAAATCGATTTGAAGGAGTCCATTTGCAGATTTTGAAGAAGTGTTTTTCAGTTTGAAAGATAGATATTTGGCAGCCAAGAAGATGTCCTGCAGCTAGGAACACCAGATCAGCTTCCATCGAATTTAGGGGAAATTGCTATAAAAAATCGTGGTCTCATTGTAGTCTCCTGGGCGCAGCAAAGATGGTTCGATTTTGTTATAGGAAGCTTAATAAAATTCAATTTGAGGAGAAAGAGTGACGCCTAGCAGCTAGAAGAATAATCGCTGCAAGCAAGGGTGAGAAAGGAAGAATTACAAGGAGGTTTCAATTGGATTGTGGTGGCTGCATTTTGCATCATACTTAGCGAATTTTCCAGGTTCTTCATACTTATTAGAATACTTGCATATTTCAATCTGCTTATTTTAATAACTAGTCCAGCACTGTCATAAACTGTGACAATCTTTTGTAATGTTGGCATCTATCATATGAAGCTGAGTAGTCTAGTGTTGCATTTTGATATTGTAAGTTTGTCATTGATCATCAAGTTAAATTGTAAGCAGCTGGAGGTCTACAATTGGTAATAAAATGGAGTTTGGGTTTGTATAACAATTGTTTGTGAAAATGCCAAATTAATGTACCTTCATATCAGCATGAATAGTTTGCATGCCAAGTGTTTGTTAAATTGTCTTACTGCTGTAGATGAACATTTTGCATAAAATAGGTCATTTATATGCATTGGAAAATACCAAAACAGCTTGCATATCATTTCTACTTCATTGGTAGTTAGTTTGCATTGTTCAAAAGCATTTCAAAACATCATTGGCAACATACAAAACCAAAACAAAGCAATTAGAAATTCATACCAGTACCTTTAGACTTTGTAAGCAAAGTGTTTGTCAAAATTCCTAAGGCAGAAATTCAGGCTTTTTGGATCAGTTTTGGCACGACACTTAACAAATTCTCATCGTTCCTCTATCTAGGTCGAGTCCGTTATTGGCACATACTCCCTGGTGGGCGACCTAAGGAGCAAAAAACTTTTGGAGACTTATATATATTTATAAATACTGACTGAGCGCTTTGGTGGTACCTATGACTAGGACAAGGATTGGGCGCATCATTTACTAATGGGTATCAAAACAAAGCATTGGCTCATTGTTAGTCAACATACTATATTGCTTAGACACTGTGAGAAATCAAGGCACTGTTCTTTATAGCTATCGGGCCATGGAACAGTTATACAAAAAATTATATGAACACTTAGGCTTTGGGTACTCCTAAGGAGCTAGGGATATTCAGGCAGGGAATAGTTACCAAAGATTGAGATTTAGCTTTATTGCGGTATTTCCAGTTTGGGGAGAAAGGAATTAAAAGAGCATGGATATAAGTCTGTAGCTATTTTAAATGTATTTGATTACAAACCTGGGTGCTCTTAGAGAGTCCCTCGATTATTCATAAAGGCTGCATAATTAAGAGCAAGGCATCCATCAGACACATAGCCGGGAGTAAATAGCATTAGGGAAAAGATCGACCATGAGAAGCAGCAATTAAGATAAGCATCCAAATTACCCATTTCTCTTATGCATGAATCTGTATAGAAAAATCAGACATAGCACATATACATTATAATGCCTATCTTTAAACCATTCACCGTCCAAACTGTAGATCAAAACTCATATTAGCTAATTGCTCATTCCTATCAGCATAACATCGAATTTTACTAGTCTAATAATCGGATATATGATAGTATTGAGTGTGCTTAAAGTTTATTATTGGTTCTAAGCCTGTTGGGATGCCATGATGTAGGTGATTAAAAGCAAATATTAGGAAAACCCAAAAATGGGACATTGCATTATAGGGTTCTTTTTTTTTTTTGATATAGAAAACCTGGTTTTAGAGGTCTAGGAACTCGTAAAAACAAGTAGGGACAGTCCCAAATTCAACGGAGGCATGGCTTAAACAAGCCAAAATGCCAACAAAAGGAAATAGCAGAGATACAAAGCGCAGCAGCCAGGGAGACCAGCCACACTAACCACCCCTGTCATGGTTGACTAGGATTTGAGCAGTGAAAGGGATTCGCTCAAACCACTCTTTGAAAATGCATCTAGACCGCTCCTTCAAGTGCACACCTTCATTTGCTGTCCAGTCCACAACACTATTACTGGACTTTCCAATTTGAGTAACCTTCAGCTCTTCCAGGCTTTTCAATAGGTGTCTTGCAGCCTCAACGATCACATTTAATCTCCAATTATGGACAGCCTTATCTTGCATAGCTTCAATGAGCAATTTGGAGTCTCCTTCAACCCATAGTTTTCGCCAACCTTTCTCTTTAGCTATCTTTAACTCCTGCAACAGAGCCCTGGCCTCAGTTGAATTGTTGGTGTCAATTCCAAAATCTTCTGATTAGAGAAGCAAGGGGGCACTCGAGGCATCCCTAAAGACCCCTCCACCCCCAGTGTTACCATCCATGATACTCAAAATGAAAAATCTTGAAGGACTGAAATCAATATCATGCAGCATCTCATGCCCAAAAAGCTCCAAGTCAACAATATCAACAACGCCATTGTCTATCACAATCCTAGGCAATAGGAAAGATAGTTTGCTCAACTCAAAATCAAACTCCTCAACATATCTCCATAAGGTATCAAACAAAGCTACGATTGCAATTGTGCCATCTCCAAATCTTCTTGCAAAGAGGAAATCAATCCTTTGCAAGAGCTCAACAAACTCATACTTATAACTCCACATGAATCTACCATGCCTTCCCTGAATTATTCTGATACAAACATGAAGATTTCTAAAAACTCCTACAATTCCAACTCCAGCAGTCTCAGAACGATGAACCAAAGCATGAGGAAGTTCGCTGTCCTGAACCAATATTGTGAAGAAACTATCAAACTTTGCTTCACAAACCTTCATAAGCTGAACTCTGAGAATATGATAGGTTTGAAGAAACAAATAATGATTGTTGTTCAAGGCTGAAATTAGCGAAGTACAATCTGATTTTAGCGCTCTACACAAGGAAAAACAACAACACTAATGAAATTCCCAAGTGTGAGCGTGTGAGATGAGTAGTTGCAAGATAACCCCTCCAAAGTGGCTGGAAAACACACTAGAGAAAACTCCAACTGAAAATTACCACCTCTTTGACAAGTAGTGATGGACAAACCCTCCTGAATGAGAGTAACTCCACATGAAAGGTGGCTGGTCTACCTCCAAGCAGCAAACTCGTGTCTCAAAATCTTCCCTTGTCTTAGCTGAGGATCACTGCCAAGAGCAACCAACCATTCATCTCTCCAACCCATACTCAAAATCTCTTTCCAATCCATTTGTTGATGAACAAACGAAACCATCAAGTGGCTGGTAAAGAGGGGGACAATACTAAAAAGTCTGAAAATTTGATCCTTAGCACTCCAAAATTCTTCTTTCCACAAGCAATAAGCTCCATCAACCCATGTTGAGAATCCCAAGCATGGATACCCAAGTGAAAATGATTTTCAACACATTGGAAAGAAATCTCAACTCATCCCCAAGTGCTAGTCAAAACCAAGTGCATACTTAAGAAATTGATGTCTCCTCTAGTGAGCCCTTGAAGCCTATCCATGAAAGCTTCTACAACATTGGAGTATGAAACATAAGATGACTTCAAATTCAACTCCCAAAATTGACTAGTATGAGCTAAAGCATCACTCAACCAAAGGAATGGATTGACAAGAGTCAAACACTATGTTCTGGTCCATCTTCCTCCCCTACTTCATGAGTAACAAATCTGAAATCTTCACTCCTTGCTATTGTAATGAAACCTTGAGCAGCTACCAATCTATGTTTGGAAAACATTATGATGTCAAGGACGTTTGAAACATCCTGATTCAACACTTTCCAAGTGGAGTCTTCATCCTCTATCCCAACTATGCATTTAGTATCAAGCAGCCTCAAAAGATTTCTAATCACAAAATGTGGCACATCCTCATGGTTTGATATCACATCATCCATGCATTGGAAACCATACTTAGTCTCAAGTACAATTTTATCATCCATCACAAAGAGAGGGTTATCATAACTTTCCTCAACACCCACTTCAAAGAGAGGATTGTTAAAAACTTGAAATTCATCCTTTTCATTTTGCTAATCCAAATCCGCAACTTCTGATTTTCTTATGACGCTTTCTAGATCAAACTCCTCCTGAAAATTATCAAGCTCTCCAATCACTTGCTTGATTTTTTCAGCTCTTTGTGTATTCTCTTGCTTCTTGAAAACTTTGAAGTCAACAAACTGGTTTTCTACCTCCATTAGAGCCAACTAAGTGTTTTCTAACACGTCATTTGTTGATTCAAGCTCCAGAGTAAGCTCATCAACCTTTCTCTCCTTTTCTTGGAAAGCACAAATGGTCTTCTTTGCAATTTTGAAGGCATAATCTCGATCTTCAATCATGTGTATGTACGTTGATTTCAATGCCTCCAAGGGGTCTTTGATAAGTTGCAAATTAGGGAGAGCAACTTCATCCTTAACTCCTCTTTGTCTCTCTTCAAACTGAGCCTTCTAGTAAAGTTCTTCAATCAAACTATATGTGCGATCAAATTTAGATAGAGCTCACCCTTCATCTCCAACGGACACCTTGAATTGACCTTCTGTTGTGACCTTTTCACACATCGCCCCATTCAAGATGGGGACCCCCTAATTTTTGCTCCGTTCCGGTCTTTTGGCTTGGGTTTTCTTCTCTCTCCCGCTCTGTCTCTTTCCTGATGTCTGCCTTTCGGGGGGTTGTGTCCGTCATTGAGCTTAAACGCAAAATTTTTTGGCCAAGTCTAAAATTAGGGTTTTGAACTTTCAACAATTTGCAGGCAACAAAGTTGATAAATTGAAAATTGAACTTAAATATTGCTGTTTCTGGCAAGCTCAAAGAAGTTTTTATCGATTCGGTGATACTACCATTTTTAAGAAGTATTTTAAATTCAGCGTTTAATCATTTACCTATTTTATGATTCCATACTACACAAGATTTAGAACATACCATTTCACGTGCAAAAATTTGGGCTAAAAATGCGAATCCCTATTATTTCAGTTGTTCTGGCCTCGCAAGACAAATTTACCGACTGTTTCTTTTCTTTTCAGATACCGTGATATTCCTTCTCCGGTTTAAGACCTCCACGACGCATTTTGTAATACGAAATCTAAACGACCACTTTCAGACCCTCCGGTTGGCTTTGTGCATGCCTGGCGCTTTCAGCCGTCGTGATTCCTACTGGTTTTTTCGAGAGCTTCGCTATCGCAAGTATTACGCAAACGGCGATTCTCACCCAGCGAATCCTTATATTTTAAGAGCTATACCGCCTCCCAAAGAAGTCAGATCACTGTTTTAACGCAGCGGTCACGTAAACGGCGTTCATGAAGTTCATTTTGACACGCATTTAAGCGAAATTAGGCCTTAAAATTTGTTCAAATAAAATGAAAACTCGAATCTTCAAAATCCGGTGGTAAACCAATCGCGGATCGCTTCAAAGCATCTCGCCTGCGGAAATTTCGTTAAATCCTGAGTAATTTACTATTTATAGTAAGTCAAATTAGAAACGTGCTAAAAATAGTAAATCAGTTGCATGCATCAGTGTCAGCCAGCAGGTCACGTGGTGAGGAGCGCCTCATCCAAATTTCAACTCGATCGAGTATTGGTGCCATCACCATGAGGTTACTATTTATAGTAAACCACCTTCAGAAACATGCTAAAATTACTAGGGTGACTAAAAATGGCAGTGCCGACAGATTGATAAGGTTATGAGGATGCTACGTTTAAAGTTTCAAGCCGTTCCGAGCTTCAAAGATGCAAATTCAGAGAACTTACTATAAATAGCAGGGCATGAGATACTGGCGAAAGATGATGAAAATTTGTCTAAGTCTGGAACTTCATCCAGCAGGCCTAGTGAAATGCGCCCAGTTGATGAGGAGACGTGGAAATTTTTTGAAAACGAAGTTTATCCTGCTCAGGGGTCAAAATGCGCCCAAGGCACAAGAAGTCGAAGAAAGTCAACATTGTTCATCCACCAGCTACATGAAAATCCGCCCAAGGGAAGCTCAGAAAAGTTGAAATTTTTTCAAAGTGTAGAAAATCCGCCTCACCCCTCCAAATGCGCCCAACTTGAAGTTTATCCTTCTCAGGCATCAAAATGCACCCAAGGCAAGAAAAGTCAATAGGGTCAAAGCTTTTCATCCTTCTCCAAGGCCAAAATGCGCCCAAGATCATGCATGTGAAGACAAAAGTTGGAAGGTGAGGAGTCACTCTTGAGGCGTTGGAAAAAGTTTATCCTTCACACATACCAAAATGCGCCAAAGTTAGAAGAGGGTCAACAAAGTCAACAAGCTCGTCCTCCTCACCCTCCTAAATGCGCCCAAATGAGCTCATATGAAGACAAAAATGGGAAGGCAAAGAGTCATCCTCTTGCCAGGCTCAAATGCGCCCATGTTTCAATAGTAAATGGTGAATAAGGGTGGTAATTGAGGTAAAAAATATTGCCAAAGCGTGGTGAAAGATGGTAAGTGTTAGTCGCTCAAGGTGGTAAGTCTTAGATGTCTTCCAAGACGTGTGAGGTGGTGAAGGAGAGTATTGGGCGTGATTTTTGAATTTCCTCTCAAAGTGTGATATGCGCCTAAGGTGGTAAGTGTTGGAAAATTTCCTAAGGCGTTGAAAGTGATATGTGTGTTAGAAAATATTTCGAGGTGGTGGAAGTAAAGTGTTGAGTATGCGCCTAAGTGTGAAGTGTGAAGTGTGAAAACAAAATTGCTAAGGCGTGATTTTTTTTTCCTTGAGTGTGCTAGGCGCCTCAAGTGGAAATAAAATATTTTCTAAAGTGTTGGAAGTTGCCTAGGTGTTGGGTTTTTGAATAAATATTTTCAAGTGTGAAGCGTGAAGTGAGCAATGACAATGTGCTGGGCATGGATAGAATTTTTTCTAAGTGAAGTTGATAAATTTTCCCCACTGGCGAATGAAACAAAATTTCTAAGGGAAGTTTTCCAAGAGTGCAAAATGATTAAAAAAAAAAATTTTCTAAGGCAAATTATTTTCCCTTGGAAAATACGCCTAGAGCTCAGAGTGATGAAGTTTTCTGAAGCACGAGCCAATTTTCTCAGCAGTGGAGTTAGAGGTGAATGATATTGCACAAATGAATTCAAGTTCTTCAGTTAGGAGCAACACAGGAAGATCGCAGGCGAAGAATCAATTTAAAATGGTGGAAATAATATTTTTTCTAAGGTTCAAAATTGAAAAATTAAATGAACCCGTTCGTTGGGTACCCATGGATTCGAGGCGTTCTGAAGAAAATTCGCTTCTGGGTACTGAACGTTCGCGATGATGGATGGATTTCCAAGTCTTCTGAGCTTCGCCGACACTTTTTCAGTGAAGAATTTAATCAGTGCTCAAATTGTGAATTTTCCTAAGGGAAAATTTAAAATTTTCTAAGGCAAATTTGAATAAAATGTGTTTCAAAATGAATTTTCTTCGAATGATGAATCTGAGGTGAGTTGCCTAGATAGTTTTGATTAAATTCTTCAAAGATGAATTTTCCAGAGCAGGAGAAGTTGAATTCGATTTCAGGTGACAGAGCTCCGACTGGTGGATTTCAAAGGATGAATTTAAATTAAATTTTCGAAAACAAATTCAAAAACGCCAGTCAAAGTCAAGTTTGTAGAAGAATAATATTCCCGACGACTGGAGACAAGTGTCAGAAGCACCAGAGAGGGAAAATTCGAATTCTTGAAGTGGAGTAGTGGAGTTTAATGGCACTGGCTAAAATTAACTCCTTCTAGAAATCGAATTTTAGCTATAAAATGAACAAGTTTGTTGCTTGTTTTCACAGCTGAGGAAGTCGAACTTGCTCTGAGAGTGAAGAGTTGCAGTGAACTGTTGCTTGAAGAGTTTGAAATCTGAATGTTGCTGAGTTAAAAAGGGACGCCTTAAGTTGCTGGAGAGCTTGAGGGAATTCGAATTTTGCTGAGGAATTAAGTTTGCTGAAGGGGCGCACTTGAAAGTTGATCAAATTTGCAGTTAAAGGAGGTACGCCTTGAGTTGCTGAGAAGTATTTGCTGAAGTAAAAGAGGACGCCCTTGTTGGTTAAGGAAGTTGCTGAAAGCTTGAAAGGTACGACTTTGCTAGTGGCTGAAATTTGATTGAGCTTAGTTGAAGTTGCCTGTGTTGAAAGAGGAAGACGCCTTGAAGTAAAGTTTTCAAAGTGTGAGATTGCTGATTGCTGATACGAAGTCATAGAAGTTCAAATTGCTGATTGAGGATAGTGAAGTGAAATCATCAGAGTCCACTTAGAAATCTGTTCTAAGTATTGAAGTTCGAAGTTCAAGAGAAAAGAAGCTGAGGTTTGCAAACACGAGAGTTATTGCAGCTTCTAGAATTCGACTGCAGCCCTATACAATGCCTTATTTTATTAAATTTAATTGCTGATGAATGTTTGTTATGTTGCAGATGGCTGAAGCGAGGACAATCGGAAAGGACAATGGTGCCTCGAGACAAGCTGTGATCAAGAAGCTGAGCAAAACGTTCATGCCAGAGTCAAAGCTCATTTCAAAGCTGGGCAAGTTGACGGATACTAACCTGGGCTCTGTCAACCTGGAGACCTTCAAGAACAGGCTGTTTGGAATTGGAAGTCATCGGGCTTCAGTCACTTCGCACAACATTGTTCGAAGTGGATTATATGCAGCTGCTGGTTTTCCGCCAGCTATACAGTGCTCAGAGCTGATAATGGAGTGTGCTAACTGCTACGAGAAGGAACACCGGTCGATCATGTCACCTGATGGCCAAGTGCTTGCCAATCTTACTCCGGCAGCCATTGGTGAAGCTTTCGGGATCCCGGTGCACAAAAATATGATCTACAAGTCCAGGGAGCGAGCGGAGCGGATGTATGCTTCTGCTTTTGAACGATGCATGGAGACAATCAACACCCACTGGATGAGTACTCCCAAGCCTTCTCGTGCGAAGTTGCCGAAACAGATCATAGCGGACCTGAAACAAGAATACTGTGATCTTATCATGATGCTGAGTAGGGTTGGTGGTTGCCCACAGTCCTACATTTTTGAGCCTTGGATGTTTTATTACATCAACTTGGTGCTAGAAGGCAAGGATTATGTCAATTGGGCTGAGATGATCAGCGATAGTATACATGAGCAGCTCCTGAGCTTGAGGAGGACAAATGTTTTACATGAGCTCCTACCTTATTTATATGTTGGCATGAATGACGAGGTACAGGGAGATTTCTTATAAAGAACCTGTTGGATGCGGCCCTCATCAGTTCAAAATCCATGAGGCATGCACACAGTTGCACCTGTCAAGCACAAC
Organism: Sequoia sempervirens; assembly: GCA_007258455.2. Classification (NCBI taxonomy): domain Eukaryota; kingdom Viridiplantae; phylum Streptophyta; class Pinopsida; order Cupressales; family Cupressaceae; genus Sequoia; species Sequoia sempervirens. The sequence goes on along the minus strand of VDFB02127205.1, from coordinate 5,484 downwards.
CCACTACAAACGTGTCAACGATTCATTCACTATGTACATCACGAGGCTGCTACAGGAGCGGTTACATCACAGAATCTCTAGAGATGCTCAAGAGTTAATTGAGAGGTATGGGTGCTGGTTTATTCAATTTCCGAGATTTTCATACATTAGGCTGCAAGGTTTTTCCTCAGACTTTATAGGTCACTTCTTAAGTACCCAACAGATAAGATATTGATGCTAGAGATATCCAGACAGTTGCTAGCCTTTGACAAAATTCAAAAGAAGAAGAAGAAAGGAGGGATAGAGTTTCCGATTGTAATGGGCAACTCGGATGAGGTGTGTCCTCGATACAAAATTTTAGAGAAGCGAGTTTCAATTTTACTCACTCTCATATCATACGCTTCTAATAAACACTACTTCTAATCTACACTGGCAACATCAAGTGGGTGTTGTCAGAGGAGTTCAAACATAAGGCCACCATAGAAGATTATTGGGCCGATGAAGTTGATGAGATTGAAGTAAGGAAGAGAATGTTTTCTCGGTTGCCGATTACTCTGATCAGGGAGTGTGAGGTTGTTCCAGTTCCGGACCAGGTTAATGAGGATATGGATGTAGTCCATCTTGATTATGCAGCTGTTAGAGATACTCCACTTCCACCTATAGATTGGTCAGAGCCCGAGGTTGCTGATTTGGACACTCTCTCTATCCCAGTCATGACATTCACCAGGGCTTGGGTTGATAGACGGGTAAACAGGCTAAAGAGTAGGTCAATTGCCTTGACCTACAATATGATGGGAGATCACAGGACGCCCACCACAGGAAGGAAGAAACAGATCACGAGAGGTCCAGAGTCCAGGAAGAAGGAAATAGTTCAGCCAGAACCTCCACGGATTACAGTGGCAACACCCTTGGAGACGCGCTCTCCAAGTTTACAGGAGGTGTCTTTGTTTGCTGATCAGAGAATTGTAGTGAATCAGGTACCGGTAGTACAGGATGATATCCAGCCTCCACGGAGAGAGTCAATTGGCCAGAGTGCCAACGTACCTGTTAGGATTGATCAGCAGGATGATGAGGGGACTATTACTGACCCTCAGTTTCAGCAAGAGTTAGAGGAGGCCATGAATGATAATGATGATGATGATATAGTGTCAGGCGATACTCAGCCACTTGAGGACGATGAGCCTCGCCAGAATGAAGAAGTTGAACAGGTTAGAGAAGTCGAGGCACAGGAGCAGCAGCCCTTCGATATACAGTATGAGGTGTCCGATTGGCTTAAAGATAGAATGAGAAGAAGCCCTAGTGAGGAAATTGATCCAGCGGTTGAGATGGAAGAGTTTTTAAACAGGATCAGTGCACCTCCACCGAAGAAGAAGGCAAGAAAATTTTCGAAGATCTCCACTGAGGAGGATGGCTCTCGTACTCTTCACGTTGCTGTCCCACGAGTCGAGTGTGACCGGAATGAAGCAATTCCTGAGAATTATGTGGTCACCACTCTGGATTTGGGACGCCCTACCGGTGCTCAGATTGTTGAGGAGTGTGATAACTCCTTCCTCGCCCTCAAGGATAGGTTGTTCAGGAAAGAAGGGAAATATAAAAGGTTGAAAAGAGAACACAAAGCTTTAATTGGATATGTTCAGCAGTTGTCTCGTTCTCGAGGGCAGGATGTACCAGTGATAGAGCCTCCAACAGAAATTCCTAGAGAGTCGATCAGCGGCTTAGTAGAATTGGGAAGGATGGCACAGGAGGTAGATAAGTGGGTCACAGGAGTTCGTGCTGAGACAGAGAAATTTATGGAGGACCTTGCCTCTGCCTTTCAGCAGGCTTCCAGTATTGTGACACGGATGGATGCAATGGATCATGCTTGGGGCGATGCTTCCATCTATCAGAGTAAGGTGATCCAGCGTCTTGAGGTATTGAGGCATGTGCCATTGCAGTTGCTGATTGATGGAGGTGTCATTCAGGCGAATGACCGATATGATTTCCTGGTATTCTTCTACTATCACAGCATGGCTTCTTCGGAGCAAGACAGCAGATTCACCTGTATAATAAGGTTGGGCTATGGCTACCATTATAGATGGAGTTCAACAATCTTTGGAGGCCATATTTGCTAGGCTAATCCTGGATGAAGTTAATTTTGATAATTGAGGGGTTTGCTGGTTCCCTTCTTCGCAGATGTTAAGACCTTCGTACAAGATGACTTTGAAAATACTACTACATTCTCCACTTTGATCCAGAACACGCAGGACTCATTGGCTGCTTGGAGAAAATCTTGTACGAGGCACGAGCACTCAGTTACAGTGTTAGAGTTTCAGTTAGATTGTGTTCCATCTATTTCAGTTGAGGAGGTTGAGGCCGTACTTAGCAGATTTGTTGAGTTGGCAGTCAGAGAGAAGGCAAATGGGAACGCACTACTGGACAAAGATCTTCTAGAAGACTGAATATGGAGCATTTATTACCTTTTACTATTTTTGGGAGTGAGTGGGAATCTTTGATTCATTTAATGTACCACTCCCTATTCTGGCAGTTTTTAGGGTTAGGGCTGAGGTGGCACGATTCTGGCCACTCTATTGATTGTAACCCTAGCCGTCTTTTGGGACTGGGCTAGCTATAAAAGGGGGAGTCCCCCTCATTTGTAAGGCATTAGACATTGGAATAGTAGACAGTAGATATTGAGAGAGCTTTAGCATTAGAGCTAGATAGTGTAGCATTGTAGAGCATTTTTGCATAATTTGGAGAAGAAAGAAAGTTTTCCCTTTGAAAACTTTTGGGAGATTGTTGTGTAACACTTTTCATGATAATAGATCTTTTCATTGATGATGGAATTCGTCTTGTCATGAACTGCTAGCAAGGTCTCTTCTTCCTTTCGTATCCAAGTAGCTTAATTTCATGCAAGTAGCTTACTTTGGTGTGTGGTGTTTTATTGAGATAGCTTCGCTTAATTCCATACCACTAGTGGTTTGTTGATGACAAGTTCGCCTTGTGTGGTCGACTGGAGATTATTTTGTGTTTAACTTCAATTGTGATTTATATGCTTATATGCGTCGTTGTGATGGTGTATGCATGTTAAGTCATAATTTGAACATCTTTGCTATTTCCCTTGAAGATTGCACCGATTTTACTGAGGCTGTCCGATGTGAGGCTAGGTGAAATCTGGTTGAAGTCTATTGAAACGAAGCCCCACATATCTTGCATTTAGAGTAGAATAAGTTTCTTAGGCCTTATACCCTTTTACTTTCCGTCTATTTCTGATTAGTCTTAGGAAACCAGCTGCTAATACAAATCATACACGAAATCCCCTTTCTCAATCAAGCATTCACCCACTGCTAGTAAGAAGTCCTGAACAATTGTGTAAGTCCCCCTATGGCACACAAGAAATAATAATCAAACTGAACTGGTCTATCTTCGCATTAAAGGAACCTTTTGGAGTTGAACGTATGGCTTTCAATCTTAGCTTAATGCAGTCACTTTGACTAAGAGAATGGGAATAGCCTTCTCGGACTATTCTTTTGTTCTTCCGGGCTAATTTGGTATGTGGTCAAAGAAAAAAAAAAAAAAAAAACCACATCAACAGGTCCATTTTAACTAGATCGCTAGAAAATCAACCTACCCCACATTCTCTAAAATTTTTTGTTGCTGTGTGTGTGTAAGTACAGCCACATACACAACATGAAACTAGCTAGCAAGAATTCTAAACATGTAAAAAGATTCATGGATATTGTTATACCCCGAACTTTGAGCCAGAACCTAAGAAAAAGTTCCATCTTCAAGATACTAAGCCCTAGATTCCCTATTCCGTTGTTGCTTCAACCTCATAGACACCAATTAAGGAGTTACAACTTCAATATGTAAATAACTATTTAGATCTCCATGAAACACACTTTTCATTACCAGATAGTATGCCTATTCAGCTCTAAAAGTGATTATGTATCAGCTCTATGTGCATACGGGAAGGTGATGAGTGGCGAGGTAGCAAACAGCAACGACAATGGTAATTCGAAAGGGGATGAATTCATTGGGGGCTACAAGGATGTGACTTAGAGCTGACAACTGCACCCTTGATTTTCTTCTCCCACATAGTAAAGGAAGAAGCAGCAAGTGTTCGAAGATTGGAATATCTTTGTCATGACAATGTGACAATAGATGGTAGTTTAGGCTTTGTTGCTTCTTCTCTAGGCAAAGATTTTTTTAAACTCTAAAAATAATTCAAAGTCCATCACACTTAATCTAAAAGTGCAGAAGGAGGAGCCATTGCTGAATGCTTATATTTATTTGGATTGTAAAAACTCCTTAAGCCCTTTCCATTGCTGTGTAGATTTTTGTAAGAAATGGATTATTTTACTCAATCCTTTACTTTACCCCAATTCAGCTGAGCAGGAGCAAGTCTCTCTTTTGATTAACAATGAGGTTGGTCAAAGGAATCGAAAGGGGGGAATCTTCAGAATTTTGATCCTCTGAATTTGCTTCCAAGGCAATAGACTGTAGATGAAGTGGAAGTTCAAAAAAAATCTATTTCCTCTATTTGGGGGATGTTCCTTTGAAATTGGCAGGGGTGATGCTAGAATTACTCATTACAATGATTTATGTTGGTAGTAGGTTTTGGCGTGTCACTGCCTCGAGAAGAAACTTTTATATGAGGAGTTTATCAAAATGGACGTATTATATTTGAAGCAATATTGTGGAACCCTTTTTGTCTATGTTGGAGAAGGGGTTTTTCTTGGTTAAATTTCAGACTGTTTAGGAGCACAAATTTGTGTGGAAAAAGGGCCCTTGGTTCTTCAGAAGGCTTGGTGTTTTTGTGTGTCCTTGGTCACCTTTTTTGATCTAGTAGTTGCTTCTATCACTAAGGGTCCACTTGTACAACCTCCATTTGGTGATGAGAGACCCTAGTTTGATTCAGAGGTGGTTGAAAAGGTGGGTGATTTTATCAGAATTGATAGGGAGCTGTCTGATTCTCAAAATCTTCTCCTGTCTAAGTGTTTGGATTCAATTTATTAATTTCAAAGGTCCGCGCTTCAAATGTTTTCACTGTGATGAATTGGAGGCACAAGGTGGCAGAGTGTCCCTTTATGATTTCTTCAAGATCCTTCACTGTTCAAATTTGGAAATGGATTCAGAAATCAGGTAACCCAGATGCAAATTTTATTTGGAGAAACCATGAGTGCTTCTTTGCGTAACATACTTCTTCCTCTCCATCTTGTAGCACGAAAAGGGGAGGGCAGATGGATGTGTGTTCTTCAGAGCTAGAGCATTTGGGTCAATCAAAGAAATTGTCTATTCCAGTTGCAAAAACAAATTTCCTTGAGGTTGTCAATGGCAGTGATTTGCAGGCTAGCAGGGATTTGAGGGATTTGGAGGACGTAGATCATTTGGTCTCCACTAACATTCTCAGTTCTTACTACCTCTCAAATAGAAAATAAAAAATCTAAACTCAATTTCAGTTCCACAACAAAACACAGTGGGAGGTAATTGAAAGTATAGAAGTTGCATTTGGAGCCTCAAAATTCA
>VDFB02127204.1:54622-74767 GCA_007258455.2 Sequoia sempervirens | reverse complement strand
GTGAATTAGTCCCCTTAGGTGGGACCCATTTTCCTAGGGTGATGAATAAGTCCCCTTTACTTCAAAGTTCAAATTTAATTCAATTTTTTGGAAGGTTATTATTCTCTAAGATCTGAGGTTGGCCTGTAGTGTTGTAATTTCGAAAATTATTGCATAATTGAGTATAGATAAAAATTTCTTTCTCTCATTTTCATACCTGCGATTCAAGTATTCATGCATATAGTTTACAAGATCATTTGAGCATTCACTAGAGCATTCAAGGAATTTCATGGGTAGATTATCAACCATTCAAGAGCATTTTCATCTGTCTTTCATCATGTCAAATATTTTTTGCATCATTTTGTTTTAGAGCTAACAGTTGTGATGTAGGATTTGTAATTCAAGTAATCTTTGCATTCAAGATCTATCAACATCAAGCTATATTTCAAGTCTACATCCATTGGATCCATCACTTACATGATTACAACACTTTATTAGAAGGGTTTGGTTAGTTGTGACATTGTATTTTGTTCATTCATCATTATCTATTCTTTTTCATTCTATTTTAAGAGTTTAATTACCAACAATGGGTTTAACTAAGGAAAACCCCTATTCACTAACCCCACAACATTTTTCCCTCTTCTTGTGTGTGATTTACAAGGCTAGGTTGTAGATTTTCCAAGAAGTCAAGTTGGAGGAAAGTTGAAAAGTCCTTAAATGTTGTCAAAATTGTCACTAAGTCCTAGGAGAAGCTTGGAGAAGGTCTACAAGAGAAATTTTGCAATTTAGGACATGAATCTGAATAAAAAATAGAAGAGCATACCAAGAGGCATATGATCCACTTAAAAATTTCTAGAAAAGAAGAAGTGGATTGATTCACCAACATTGTCAAATGAGTCCCACTTTACAAGCCTGAACAAGTTTTTTGTAGATCTGAGTACCCTTTTACCTAAAACCTACTTTTGTGCATTTTCTAGAAAACTAGACTAATTCATCCAAACTGGCATGTGAGTCCCAGTTAGCTTCAACATAAGATTCTTTTAGGATTCTAGAGCTCCATCCTACCTTCTTTAGTTTCCTAGATCCACATTTCTAGTTTCACAGTTTTTGTTACATTTTACTTGCATTTATAGGTCATTTTGCATATCACATTGTGTTTTCAAACATTTTCTTTTCCAAGTTTACACTTTGTGGTGAACCCCTCATTAGATATCATTCAATCCCTAGAACCTTTCCTTTTCAAGCTTTCAATCTTCTTTGCATTGGAATCTCAAAGGTTTGTTCTTGAGTGAAAGGTAGAAAAATTGTTCTTTCTCCTTTCAGGTCCAAAACCCTAAAAGTGAAAGAAAGCACCACCTTTTTTCTTCATTTCATTTTGGTGAACCTACATATAGATCATTATAATTCTAATTTTGAGTGCATTTTCATCCTATATTTAGCTTGCATTAACATTGCATTAGGTTTTGCATTGTTTACATTCTAGGGTTTCAAAATTCACATTAGTGAATAACTAATTTAGCTTGCATTATTGCACTTAAATTCATTGAAAATTAGTAAAATTATTCATTTTCATCTTAGATTTGCATAAAAAAAAATAAAAATCATAAAATTAAATTCTAAAATTCTAAAAAAATTGAAAAATATTAGTACCTAGACTCATTCGCCACTTAGGGAAAATTAGTCTTGCATATTTTAGCATCCAGTCTTCATTTTCTAAGTTTTTGTTTGTTGTGGTTATCTCTCTGTTTCTATCTAAAAACTTTTTGATTCATTCAATTAATAGCATTTAGTCTAAAATCAAAATTGCATTTACAAAATTGTGGCATAGTTTGGAATTTGAAGTTTGCATCATGGATATGTGCTTTAATAAGCTTTCTATGTCATTAAAATCCTTAGTGGATGTGTCAAGTTGTGCTTTTGGAAATTATCCTAATGACATTGAACTTAATTATTCTCCTTCAACTCCTAATGCATGTCCTCCTTGTGATGTTGACATCATTGGAGAAGATGATGAAACATGAATAGGTTTCTAAATGATTTCCTTGACAACCTTGAAGCTAATGCATCCTTCTACCCATCCATGAAACAAATATATCTCCCTAGAATATCACCTCTTGAAATTTTTGGTTACTTACATCCTAAAACAAAATTTGTGCCTAATTTACCTACAAAATGTGAACCTAGCTCCTCTAAGTAAGCAAACACTCAACTATTTTATGATAAAAAAGTACCAAGCACTCTCATCAACCTTGAAGAAACATATGGAAAAGGCTTCACAATCTTGAGTAAAATAGTATGCAAAACAAGAAGTGAAAATGAAATTCATCAACTCCTAGAAAAAATAACAACTGATGAAAACACAAAGGGGATAGTGTTACATTGGTGGTTGTCGTTGTACCAAAAGATCAACCTATCAATTCTTGATACAACCAATAGATTTATGTAACATCCAAAGGAGGTAGTTAAGCCATGTCACAAACCCAAGAATCATGCCGGACAAGGAAGACCAAGGGACAAACCATCTTGCAACAATCCCCCCAGCACAAGCAAGGGCTTTGAACCTATGACCTAGGCTCTAATACCATTTGTTACATTGGTGGTTGTCATTGCACCAAAAGAGTGACCAGTCAATGCCTGATACAACCAACATATTTATGTAATATCAATAGGAGGCGATTAAGCTATGTCACAAACCCAAGCACCATGTTGGACAAGGAAGACCAAGGGACACACCATCTTGCAACAAATAGGCTACCAAGATCCCCCTCATAATAGAGGGCCTCCTAAAGAATATCTAAGGCTTTGAGATGATGATACAATAATATTTGATTCACCTCTTGATATAAATGTCCTTCCTAGAGAGAAACCATTGACTAATCATAATGACAAGGATCCCCTTGGGTCCTCATCCTTCACATTCAACTAATGAAAAGGGTGAATCTAGAAAACACAAATAGAGAAACTAAAATCCCCTCATCCACCACCTGAAAGTGTACTTTTAAACAAATAACTAATAACATTACCACCTATGAGTAGGTTAGTGCTATATCCTAAAGATGCAAAAGTTCCACATTGTGCATATCATCACATTCTCAGAAATCATACTAATGAATGTCATGCATTACATTTAATATTTAAAACTTTCACTTTGATGGCAATGATTGACATCGTGTGGTTGTCTAGCTTCATATAGTTTCACCCCTTCTCATGTAATGATTGTACAATATTTTATTCTCACTATTACATGACCTTTCCCATCACCTACCTTTGTTAATTCTTTCCTTGCACTCAGTGGGGGCAATAATTTTATAGCCTTGTCCTAGTAATGCATTTGTCATTGTCTACCTTTTGATTATATAGACTGAAATTGGGAGGCAGATGACCCGCTCATAGGTTGACTTGCATTTTCCTTACTACATTTTCATTTTATTATTCTCTTTTTTATTTTCAGTGACTGTATGTGCATAATGTGATCCCCTGTGATATTTCATTTGATGTTCTCTCTCTCTTTATGAAATTCTACTATTTGTACCTTCAGTCTTCTCTATGTCATGCATTGCTTTCTCTTTCACCTTTCATTTTCTTGTGTTTTCCTTTTGGGGATGACACAAGGCATCAAGAAATTCATGTCTCTTTCATGTTGACACAAAATGATTTCTTTTTCCTTTCCTTTTCATTTCATCTTTATCATTTTCTTGTGTTTTCCTTTTGGGGATGATTCACTTGGAATCGACACATTCATGTCTCTTTCATGTTGACTCAAAAGAATTTATTTTTCCTTGTCTTTCATCTTTATCATTTTCTTGTGTTTTCCTTTTAAGGATGATGCAAAGTGTTGAGACACCCTATGTCTCTTCCATGTTGACCCAAAAGGTATTTCTTTGTTTTTTCTTTCTTTGTGTCATTCTTCTAGTTTTATGTGTATTTGGGGGATGATGATAGTTCTGAGCTGTCCTATAAATAATATAGCAAAGAACATACTAACCCCAAATCCATAGATACCTTATGCGTTTGTGTTTACATTTTGGGGCAATCCCTTTCTTCCCTTTTTTTTTTTTCCTTTACATGACAGAGCCTCACTCAAAAAAATATGACTTGGCATAGGGATTTCCAAGTTGGCTCTCATGTCTTCTTTCTTCTTTACATTTCTCATTTTCTACTTTAAAGTAATTGCTCACAGTGTGGTGTTAGCAATTCCTTTAAAGTGGGGGAATATATTGACATTATTATTTTCCATTTTCATTTTTCTTGGTTTTTAGTGTATCCTTCTTACTTCATACGATGTGTTTGTTGCTTTGTGGATGACATTGGGTGTAGTGTCCTTCATGAATGCGATATCTCTTAGCATATTAAATTCTTCTTAGTGGCTTGATGTGACACATTGCATCCCTTAAATTGTGAATTTTCTATTATTTGATTGGTCCTCTCTTGGAGACATTAGGCACGGTGTTCCCCAAGTTAAAGACCTCGCATGAACTAAGCAAGAATCCTTTGATTATTCTTTGCATTTTGCATTTTACATTAGTTGTTATATGGCCACCTTAAATAACACAACTTGCATGCCTGTAGTGCCATCACATTTTTTCATGATCTCCAAGCATACGAAGTTTTCTTGACTCATAAAGTTCAAAAAATACTTTTTTTATGGCGCCTTATTAAAGTTATTAGGAGGTATAACTTTGGTATGGTTGAGCAGGAAGCCCAATTTGAGGCATGAATTTCCCCATAGCCACTTGCATGTGTGTGATTGAATACTATCCATGAGTGTATGTTTCTCACCTTCTAAGACTTCTCACCTGATGGACAACCAAGATTTTTGTTGCCTCAAAGTGAGTATGCATTTTCCAGACAAAAAACCTAGATTTGATCCACACCGGGATGGATACACAATCAAAGCTTGATCTAATTCTTTCTCTTCTTTTCTTTTCTCTTTTTCATCTTTGTAAATGTATCATTGGACTTGTTGTTGTTCTTTAGATCATTTTAATGTGTGTTCCTTTGAGCTTATTTTGGTTTTCCATGTGATCTTGATCTTGGGGACTTGATCACCCCTCTTGATTGTTGTCTCATCTTACTATCATGGGTTCATTGGAACCCCTATTGGTGTGTGTTTGTCTACTTTAGTGTGAGTTTGAAGTAGGTTCATCCTCTCACTAAAGTGGGGGCTAAATGTAGTGTCAAAAAAATGATCCCTTGACATTTTTTGCACTCGTTTGAGTCCTTGTGGAATTTAGTTTAAATGTTGCCTTGATTTGGTGTTGTAATGTGGGTAACAAATTCACATTAGGTCTTGGACCCTTGTGAACTAATGCAATTTAATGGTGCCTTGAAAAAGTGTTGTAACACACTTTCACACTTTTCTAGGATTTTATCAATTAACTTAGCACAATAAATACAATTTTATATCTTAAATCAATCTTATCCTTGCGTTATTTGGAGTTTTGTAAATTTTTGAAACACACTTTCACATTCCTCTAGCCTTGTCAATAATAATATGGATTTCTTATGCTTTAATTGGCCTCATTTTGCATCCACAAGCCTTATTTATGTGTATTTTTTAGAATAATCCTGACAAATATCATTTGAAACATTCAAATCCTGAAACCCACCTTAGATTCCTAAGGTGAGACTTATTCACCATTATGAGTGAATGAGTCCCCTTAGGTGGGACCTATTTGTCTAGGGTGGCGAACGAGTCCCCTTTAACTCAAAATTAAAATTTAATTCAAATTTTTGGCGGGTTTTTATTGTCTATGATCCGAGGTCAGCCTGTAGTGTTGTAATTTTAGGAATTATTGCATAATTGAGTATAAATATAAGGTTATTTCTCTCATTTTCATACCTAGCATTCAAGTATTCATGCATATAGTTTACAAGAGAATTTAAGAATTCACAAGAGCATTCAAGGAATTTCAAGGGAAAATTATCAAGCATTCAAGAGCATTTTCAAGTGCCTTTCATCATGTCAAAGCTTGTTTGCATCATGTTGTTTTAGAGCTAACAATTGTGATGTAGGATTTGTAATTCAAGTAAGCTTTGCATTCAAGATCTATTAACACCAAGCTAGATTCCAAGTCTACATCCATTGGAGCCATCACCTACATGATTACAACACTTTATTGCAAGGGTTTGGTTAGTTGCAACATTGTCTTTTGTTCATTCATCATTCTCTATTATATTTCATTCTATTTCAAGGGTTTAATTACCAGCAAGGGGTTTGACCAAGGAAAAGCCCTCTTCACTAACCCCACAATATTTTTCCCTCTTCTTTTGTGTGATTTGAAGGGATAGGTTGCAAATTTTCCAAGAAGTAAAGTTGGAGGAAAGTTTCCATGTCCTTAAAATTTTTCAAAGTTGTCAGTAAGTCCTAGGAGAAGCTTGGAGAAGGTCTATAGGTTGAATTTTGCAGTTTCAGACCTAGATTTGAATCAGGAATAGAAGAGCAGACCGAGAGGCACAAAATCCACTTCAGAATTTCTAGGAAATTAGAAGTGGACTAATTCACCCATATTTGTGAATAAGTCCCATTATACAGGATTGAACAAGATTTTTGTAGATCTAAGTACCCTTTTAGCTAAAACCTGCTCCTATTCATTTTCCAAAAAACTAGGTTGATTCATCCAGACTGGCGTATGAATCCTAGTTAGCTTCAACAACATATTTTTTCAAGATTCCAGAGCTCCATCCTACCTTTTTTTGTTTCCTAGGTTCAAATTTCCAGTTTCATAGTTTTTTGTTACATTTTACTTGCATTTATAGGTCATTATGCATATCACATTATGTTTTCAAACATTTTATTTTCCAAGTTTCCACTTGGTGGTGAACCTTCCCTTTGCTAGATTTCAATCTCCTTTGCATTGAAATATCAAGGGTTTTTTCTTGAGTGAAAGGTAGAAAAATTGGTCTTTCTCCTTTGAGGTTCAAAACCCTAGAAGCAAAAGAAAGCACCACCTATTTTCTTTATTTCAGATTCGACATATGGAAGGGTAGAGGACTATATATTCCTAGGTGTGTAGTATCCTTGCATAGATCTAGGGTGATTTTCATTCCATGAGGTTAAAAATATGGTGCACAATACACTACTACAAGTGTGGTGCCTAGAGTATATCACATGCACCGGGTTGATAGGTTTTCCATGTACATCAGCCTAGGGTACTCTCGCGCATTGAATTATCTACTAAGGTAGCTATGGTAGCATGAGGATTTGCACTTTTGGAGACTCAAATTCAATCGATTGGATGATGAGGAGATCATATGGAAACCTTACCAGCTTATATTGCAGTGGATGAATGAGACTCATCAGCTGAGGAGATTATAGATGGATAGATTTTTGATAGGTGGACATGATTACGTAGTATGGCCATTTTAGTATGATTATGTCATGTGATAGTTTGGATAGGTCTAGGTACCACCAATGGTAGAACCCTTCTTCAGGAGATCAATTTAGAGTTCCAAAAGGCTCTGTGACACTAGACAATTCATCACTAATGATGTTGTCTATAATGACTCTGATTATGAGGATCATGATATGCCTCTGGTCTCAAGATGATGTTGATACTAAAGATGCATACGAGGAGTGGTGGGAAGTGGCACAATCAACTCATGTATTCTCAATGGATGAGCCAATAAGTGATGAAGGGCCACTCTCATATCAAATAGACGAGGAGGAGGATAGAGTTGAGGAGACATAGGTCAGGGTTGTAGACTTATTCAAAAATGTGATAGATGAGGATATTATGAGGCTACAGATCCTAACTATGATGGGAAGAACGAGGGGGTGAGGAGGAGGATGAGGAGGAGGAGCAACTAATGAGTGATGCTAATGAGACAGTAGATTTGGATCAAGTGGGCTATGAGTGGGGAGAGCCAACTCCTACTCACGTGACTAGATCATGATCAGTAGCTGCAACACATCCTCCATGCCTACTATATATGGCGAGGTTGTCTTTACATAGTTATTCAAAGAGCTAGACCTTGATGATATTTTATTTATTGTTATGCTTTATACTTATGTTTGAATACTTTATTTTTTAATTTTATGTCCATATATATATATATCATGATGTATTGTTTATATTTATGATTTCTATCTTGTAGGGGCTATTAGAGACCTACATTAGCTCTATCTCTAGTTTACTACAGAGATAGTTCCTCCATCAGTCTACAAGGAAGCTATTGATATAGACTATGTGCCCCCACCCATCATAGAATGAGAACCAAATATGTTCGAGTCATACGTCAAACTACAAGAAACATATGAGAGCTTTAGGAGACACACCCATTGAACCAAGGATGCCTATGAGGAGGTTTAGTCATCTTGAGCCCCAATAGAGGTTGAGAGACTCCATTTAGAGGTTTCTAGAATACAGGCAAAGAGAGGTCATCTAGTGGAGGATCGCAAAGAGGCCCTTGGATGAGTATAGGGTCTACAATATGCTCTGGAGGTACTTTCCGGCTCACAATCATGATCACATACCACTGTCTCTCGATGAAATTTCTCTAGATAGATGCAAGTAGTAGATCTCAAGGGATTCAGTAGTCACAGACCATAAGAACATTGTATATATTGATGACATGTACTCAAAATTTTGATGTATATATATATATATGATCATTTGATGATTTTTTATTTACTCTTATGTGTTTAATGTTAAATGATAATGTGATTTATCAAATAATTTGTGTAATACTATTTAATAAATATCTCCATGATTTAACATGTTTTATGTGATCTAATTAAAATTATTCTAGTTTCTCTTAGATGCAACATTCTGATTAAGTATGTTATGCTAAATTAAATGCACCTATGATCTAATTAAAGAAAATTAAATGCATATAAGGATCTAATTTGACATAACACATAGGATGAACTTTAATAGCATGAAACCTAAATTAATTATTTAAAAATTAATTTAAATAATCACTTTAGTATTCAAGACACAAATAATTTTTTGTCAAGAATAAAGAAAAGTGAGAGCATATAGAATGCCATCTACTAACTCTAACATCACTTCTTTATCATCCACACAATTCAAGAAGATTAGACATAATACAACCATAGATATGCGACATTTATTGGTTCTTTTAAAAAGAGGCATTCCATCTATTTCTATTAATGTATACACTCTAGATCCATAATTTTCATCGATTATGTAAGGGCCTAACCAATTAGGGCTGAACTTTCCTGTTTCCTATGAGTCAAAATTGATATTACGTTGTGTAGTAATGAAAATAATAGCATTTTCCCTTACTTGGTTTAGGAAACCACTTACTTTACATTTTTGAGGTGGGTTTTTGATGTTATTTAACCTCCATGAACTGTGGCCCTAGAAATTGTGCTAGGACCCATTCACCTTTAGTGATGAATGGGTCCTCCCTTATTAGGACCATTCTTTTTGAATTTAATTCTACCAAGATCATTATAATTTTCATACCCATATCTAAGGTTGGCTTGAATTCTTTAAATTTTGGGGTCAATCTCTCAATTTAGTATAAATAAGGGGTTAATTCACATTATTTCACTTAGCAACTTTGAGAGAGCATCCTTATAGAAAATTTGAGTCTACAAGAGAATTCATAAACATTTAAAGGCATTTTCAAGGTTTATTGCAGCAATTCAAGATTATTTCATCATGTCAATGGTTTGATGCATTCACGCATGTTGTTGAGCTAAGATTGTGAGTGTAGCATTGAAGATCTATTGAAAGCATTGTTTCACATCATATTCAAGGATCAACATCTACATTATTCATGGCCACTTCATGTTATTTTGAAGATTTGCATTACAAGACATCATCCAAAGTATCTACATTGCATTATTTCATGTTTCATGCTTCAATTTCCTTATTTCATCAATTGTTTTATAACCTACAAGGGGTTTGACCAAGGAAAACCCCTATCCACTAAAAATCAACAATTTTTTCTACCCTTGAGTGTGTGCTTGTAGGTTTACAGGTTGAAGATCAAGTGGAGGAAAGATTTGTAGCAAAATTGTTAAGTTGCAAGATTGACATTCACAGTGCAAGAATGAGGAATTAAAGCTACAAAATTTATTTCAGACTTTCAAGACTTGATAACCGAGGATCTAGAAGTGCAGACATCAAGGAACAAAACCCAGAAGTAAGTTTTCCAAAACCCTAAAATGGCCCATTCTCCACTAAAGGTGAATGAGTCCTAAGTAGGACTTGAAGCAGTGAAAAATTGGTATCTGGGAATGTAGGCTAAGAGGAATCAAACCTTGATCTTAGTTTTATAAACCCTAGTAGGGACCCATTCACCACTAAAGGCGAATGAGTCCTCTGTAGCTAATTTTTTTTTTTTTTGCCTAGGTAAATAACTTTTTATGCTCTTAAAACTTCCTCCATAGTTGCTATAAAAATTAGGTAGCATTTATGATTGTTATTTGCATCTTATTTTAAACATAATTTGAGTGAAACATCCCTTAGAAAAATAGTGGTTCATCATCTTGTTCATTAAACATTTTGGTGAACCCATTTTTTGGTGTTTCATTATGGTGAACTCTACATTATTTAATATTGCAATTTTCTGATTTTGAAGTCTTTCATTGCATCGGAGGCTAGATCTTGCATCCATTTGTATATCTTGCATTCATTTGCATTGAATTAAAGATATCATTTAGGATTTCTTGTTTTGCATTGAAATCTTGCACCTCATTTAAGAGTTAGATTTGCATTGTTTTGAATTTCTTAAATCTTAAAAATACAAGTACAAGTTAGTCACTTTTGCATATCATTTAGATCATATAAATTTTCATTTGAAAATAAAAAACAAAATTTCATTTCAAAAGGTGTTATTTACCCTTCATTTCACTTGCATTAGGTCATCAAATTCTAGAAATTTCTATCACAAGAGTTCCAGTTTGAAATTGGGCATGAAAAACACATAAAATACCTTAAAAATTACAATTTTCACCTCTTCAAAACTCTAATCTAGGACCCATTTTCCTTTACTGGTGAATGAGTCCCTGATCGGGATAATCCTATACCTTGTAGCATCTAAAAAGCATAAAAAATCACCAAAAACATTTTAAAAATACCTAACCAGGACCCATTCACCTTTATTGGTGAATGAATCCCTATAGATCTTGATCTGCCTTTTTTGGGATTTGATACCTCTATTTTAGACTTCTATTTGATGTTGTTACTTTCTTGTTTTAGTTTTTTGATTTGTTGTTTCATCAAATTCATTTCATTTAGCATAAATTACTTCATTTTAGTGCATTGCAAAAATCCAAAATTGCATTTACAATATTTCATTTTTAGATTGTCTCATGGTGTAATCATCAAATTACATTGTTTAGAATATGAAAACTGCATTTACACATTTAATTCTAGGTCATTACATATCATAGATTAATTTTCACAAATGTTAGTATCCATCGTTTCCAAGTTTGCAAAGAAAAATTTATTCAATAATCATATTAGTCAATCATTCAATACATTTCCTAGTTATGAGAGTCTCTTAGTGTAAGAGTGAAAATGTTGACACTTGCTTTAAACCTACCCCCTCTTATATCTCCTATTTGTGGGAATGATATGATAGAATAGGATACCCCAATAGTTGTAGCAAGGGTTTAACAAAATATTCCTCAAAGTATAAATAATGGGATCTCTCATATCTACTATCCCATATTGATGTCCACATCTAGATTGGTTTAAATTTTCCATCCTCATCCATATCTCTTATCCTCAATTCTTCTCCACAAAAATCTCTAGCTTTCCCTTCATACAAAATTAAGTGCATGAGTAGATAATGGTGTTTGAAATTAATATAATCAATTTTTTTTTTTTAATTATTTCCAATTCTTCATTTGAACTATTGGATAAATAGCCAACAAAATCAAATGATCTTGCATCTCAACTCTGCACATCTACTACCAGAACCATTGGGGCTATTGGCATATGAGTTGGGGCTTCCACTCCCACCACTTGCCTTGCAATGCGATATGTGTATTGAAAATATTGCTTAAATAGCTCTTCATGAAAGGGAGGGTGTTCATTGTGAGCTAATTTATTAAGTTGATTTCCCTCCTCTCAGGGCCTATGTAAGGGAAATTTCCATCTTGTATAGCTAGTATCCATGTGGTGGTATTCTGCTATGAGGTCTTTCACTTTGAATGGAACATTTAGGCTGCAATCTAAATTGAAAATAGTGGAAATAAAGTCTTTGGAAATGATAATAAACTCATACCCATCATGTAGCTGAACTACTCATTGCTTGGGGTCATATTTTTTAGCTAGTTCCTTAACCAATTCTATGTTGATGAATACATTAGGCACAACAACCTTTCCCAAGTTCATTTTCCATGGATTATAGATAGGCTGGAACCTATACTATTTTCTATAGTGATACATGAATATCTCATATCCTCTATGTGGTGTTTATACATCCCCTAAATCTTTGTGTTTATCTAATAAATGATGGAAGGAAGTTCAAGGACACCAAAAGCCAAAAAAAGAGAGACAAAAGTTAGGCTTTTAAATCAAGATTTGATAGACCAGTGTCCTGGGTTGGGACCAAGACCTAAGAGGAGTGCATAGTTAAATCCTTCTATGGAAAATTTATGGCTGATAAGGGGAAGATTTTTTGTGAGTTATTTGTTACCTATGTAAAAATTCTTCCATCATTGCTAACAAAAATTGCAGTCCCTGATTTGAAAGAAGATAAAGTTGCAGACTTTCTATACAAGAACAACTAAAAGGAACCACTAGTTGACAGCTCTTTGGAATCTCCATATCCTTTTGTTCTGCATTTGATATATATATGTATTATGGTGATATCATATGCATATTTTTCTTTTACACTCTGATGTACCTTTTGACACTTTGATACAGGTTCATGATGGGCTCTTTGGCCTCTCTCTATTGAGAGATTTTAAACCATCAATCGAAGATAAAGTAGAAGAAGTATTATCAACAACCATGGAAGACTCGAGTGAATGGTAATGAACAATGGGGAAAGTGGGTGCTTTATAACCTAGGTCATAGAACACCACTCTTTTCCTATTATCATTCAAGTATGTCCTAGGATCCCAAATTGGATTGACTATCAACCCAAATCTTTGTGAATGGCCTATTTGAAGGTTGATTTCAATCCTTGGATGACTGCATTCAACAAAGAATGGAGTGCAGCTGGTTAGGTGAGTCAGGATTCTAATAGAGTTTAGCTATTTGGCTTGATGTGGCAATCTCTTGATTATGTTTGGAGAATTTTGTTAACTCTGATTGAAGGTACTTTTCATGTTGTATTTAGGATTGAGGAATATAACTGTATTTAGGTAGTTTGAAAGTACTTTTCATGTTGAATTCTGACTACAATTTTTTGAATTGTTTGCTTCTTTGTTTTAAACTGTGAAGTTGAGTGAAAAATATTATGGATTTAAAATATTTGAAAAATAATTGAAACCAAAATTCAAATATATTAACATCATATTATTCATTGAAAAGTGATTTAAGTTTTCAAGGTATTCATAACCAAGGTTTCAATTTATGGATTGATTGAAATAGGAAATTGCAATGGAACCAAAATAATAGTTTTGTTAGTTCTAGTGCATACCATATGTTACAAGTTTATCAAATGGAGTTTGGAAAAAAACACTATAGTATAAAATTTTCTAAACCATAACGATCATAATTTTTCTTCTTCTGATACATCTCCTTTTAATGATGAAGGTATCTGGTTGAAAGAAGATACAATCGTTGAGAATCATGAGGGTCTTGTTTTTCCTTCTCCTCATTCCCCTCTGGAACATATTGTAACACAAGAATATGAGATCATTTCCACTACTTTACTTAGTCTACATTCCTCTCCTAGCACCTCCCCTACTTGTTATAATTCTTTAGTGAAAGAGGATACAATCATGAACAATCATGGAAATCACATTTATGAGGAGGACATGTTGGTGTTAAAATATCCAATGATTGAAAGCTATTTCAATTCTACCTCTCCTATTTTGGAAGACATTATGGGACAAAGGAATGAAATCATGGACAATCATGACAATTACAATTGTTCTTCTCCTAGTATCTCTCTTAGTTGTGAGGAAGATGCTCTGATATTAGAAAATACAACCGATGAAAGTCACAAGGATTTTAGTTACCTCTCTTCCCCTAGGGAAAGCTATATTGAACAATGCATTCCAACCATTGATAGCTCCCTTACTTGTGATGAAGTCATTTTAGAATAACCAACCTTTGAAGATCATTAACACCTAGTTTGCATTTATCCTAAAAACTCTAATTATTTACCCACCCTCACAAAAACCTCAAGTTCAAAACAAACCTGTGCTTAGCCTCGAACTACCTAAGAATAATTTTTTGCAACAATCAAATTATAAAATCGTTTCCCATACATATAACAAAAGGAATAATCCACAACCAAGAAAAACAAATCAAACATCCCTCTTGTTGCCTAACCCTATCCTACCTGGTCCTTGTTTTCCTTTAAAAGGAAAAAATGAGTATGATCCTCTTGAACAACTAAAAAGTACTCCTGCTAAGATATCCCTATGTGACCTTTTTCAAGTCTCACCTACTCACCATAACATGCTTCAAAGTGCTTTACAAAAAGCCCCTACCATTCCTAATTTGCAATCAAACAATGTGGTAGCCCAAATTCAAGCTATAATTATGGAAAATTTAGACATTACTCTCCATGAAGATGAGTTACCCTTTTTAGAAGAGAAAACACAAAATGAATCTTTCAATGTCATAGTTTATGTTAATCAAATTGGGATAAAGAGAACTCTTGTTGAAAATGGTTCGGCCCTAAATGAGTGTAGTGTGAGCCTTTTGAAAAGACTTTGAATGAGTGAAAATGATATTAAACCTGATTATTTATCTATTCATGGATTAGAAAACATAGGAAAACAACCACTCAGAGTCATCACATTACCTATCAGAGTTGGTGAAGTAACATTGGGTATCAACACAAAGCTGTGTCACACTTTCAACCAATTTATCAGCGTAGTTGAATTTAAATAATTTTAACTAAAAATTAATTTTGGTCAAACATATGATCTTGTAAGATTCATTCTAACTAAGTTATATATATCCACTACTTTTCCAACTAATTTTTTTGGCTAAATGCATATTTAGCACCACTTTGAGTCCAATTTACCAAAACAATAAAATTATTTGAAAAGCTTGATGTTTCAACAAATTCTACTCTTGTAATTTATATTTATTTTTAAATATAAAAAATACCCTTTTGTAGATCCATAAGTTTAGTTTTCAAAAATATATATATTTTAATAGTTTAGTTATTATTTATATTTTTCATTTTTATTTTTACTAAATGTAGCTTATCAACACAAAACATTAGGTTGATTACCATGTCAAGGAAATATAGTAAAACTTATTAAAAATTTTTGAAAAAAAATATGATGCCCTAGATATAAGAATCTATATCAAGATAGGAATTTTAGATAAATAATTAATATGAAAATTGACGTTGACTAGAAATGACTATTTTTTAATGTGTACATTTTAATATTTATTTAAAAATGTATATTTATCAAAATTGGAATAAAATACATCCATGTAATAAATTTTCAAGTTATATTTAAACAAACAAAAAATTGAAGGAAAATAAATAAAATTTGCTATATAAAGATTGACGTCTCATGTAACTTCATTTTTTTAGCATTTTATCAGCAACTAAATTATAGCATTAATTTATTAAAAATTATATTCAAATAATTTTTAATTTTTTTTTAAAAATACAAACATAAAATATACTTAAATATATATGTATATATATATATATATATATTTACATCTTTTCAAAATTAAAAACATATATATCACCTTTTAGTGATTCAAGTTTAAAATTTGGATCAATTTTGGATGTTTCCTTTCTAAAAGTGTGACACAAATTTGTACTTTTACCCCATTAAAAACTCTGGTCCACATTATTCTTGATGATGTTTCTTAAAACCTCCTTTTAGGGAGACCATTTCAATTCATGAAATGAATGGTCTGCCTTCTACTTTGCATCGTGTCATGAAGTGTGTCTATAACAACAAAGTCTACACCTTAAAAGTCGATCCTGAACTCAAAAGTTGCTTGATGGATGAAAGAGAAGGATGAAATTCTTTGGAAGCATTAGAATCCTACACACCATAAGAAGTCACAAAAGAAGAAAAATAGCACCAAAAGAAAATTAAGGAAGTCACTAAGCTATTGGATGACGATTAGGGTTCCCTAGATTTTACACCTACATTCATGGGAAAATATAAGATCATAAAAAAATATTTTGAAAAATGGAAAAGGAAAAGTAGAAATTTCAACACAAAATTCAAAAGAATCCACCTTAACTACTTTAGAAGATAAAAAAAAATTACACAACAAGCTTTGACAAAGTTGATTATGAGCAACTACCAAATCCAAAAGAAATAAAATAGCTTTACAGAAGAGGTTATGAACTTATGAAACAACTTGGGTATACTAGAAAAGGATGTGGTGCTAGAGAACAAGGTATCTATATCCCTATAGATCCTAACATGCAAGAAAAAACTCATGGTTTTGGTTATTGTCCTTTGATAGAAATTAAACCAACAAACAAACCTTTACTTAATATCAACAATCTTATAGAAGATTCTTCTAAACCAACTTTAACATTAGTGCATCCTAAATTGATAGACACTAGTGATCCTGATTATTGTCCTATGAAATAAATGAAATAAACAAAGAAATATTCACTTAATATCAATGTCATCACAAAAAAAATAAAAAATTGGAGTTTGTTATATTTTACACCCTCTTCCAAGGACAATACAACATCTCACAATCTAAAGAGTCTTGCATAAGTATGACATCTTGTACTAAGCAAGAGATATCTTTGTTGAAAAATAAAACATCTTTTACTTTTGATCAAGAAAGTATCTTGTCGAGACTCCTCCAAGATCATTTGATATCCCTCCCTCCAAGAATAAAAAATAAATTTTATTACAACAGTTCATTCTGTGCATATCATAGAATTCATGGTCATTCAACTAATGAATGCAAGGCTTTGAGTAATAAAATCCAACATCTTAAGGAGTTTGATGCTCTTCCTTATGTGGGGTACCTATTTCCTCTAATTGATGTACTAATTTTCATTTTGGTTAAACCAAAAAAAGTGGTTTAAAATTTGAATGAGGAAGGAAAACTTGTAAAAAATGACACAATGGCAAAAATTTTCATTTTGGGGGTTCGAATGAACTCATTGGTCTGAACGAAGAAAAAAAGGGTTCACTCGAACTAGGGTTTGAGTGAACCAATTTAATGCATGAACGGAAAAAAAAAAAATGAAAACCACTTTTGGGAAGGGGGTTCGAATGAAACCTGGTTCTCTCGAACCCCCCTTTTCCTTGATTTTTGACCTTGTTCACAAAAAAAACATAAATTTTTACGCTTCAAAGCTTGGGTTGAGGATGAAAATGGAGGAAATTTCACAAACCCAATTTGAATCGTAGTCCTTGGAACGAGCTATCCAACGAATACAATTTTAATATGTTTTGTTTTATTATGTATTTGTATTTTTAGTTTTATTAAACATAGGTTTTTCATCGAAAATGAAGGTCTTTGTTCTACACATGTGGAAAAAAATAGATTATCAAATTTTTTTTTGAAAAATATGAGTATGTCAGATATTGAAGTCCTTGATCCAAAAATAAAATAAAATTGAATTTTATATAAAAAAAATTACTCATTATATATCGTGCTATGTCCGAATTGTAATTGGTTTGACTTCAAAACTTGATTAAAGAAAAAAAATTCAATAAAAACTATCTAACCAAATGGAAGCACTAGATATCGAGTTACAAATCTAGAATTTTATCCTTCATGGAAAAAAATTTATGCTTATGTGTGTCACTTTTTAAAAATGTTGTTTTCTAAAAAACCAGTTTTTGTGGGAGATGGAAAAAGAAGTGCAATTTGATTCCAAAAATTTTGATTTTTTTTTTTAGAATCTACAGACAAAATGTGATGAGACTCTAATTTGCATCATCTTCAAATTCCTCATGGTTTAGCACCTATAGGTTCCCAAATGTGAAGATTTAGTTAAAAATAATAATTTTAGTGTCCAATTTGGAAAAAAATTGTGAACCACTATTGTGGGATCACCCTTCTAGCATGCCTCTCATCAATCATTTTGTCACACCATTGTCTTGCACTAAGTGGGGGTAAGGGGTTAGGTAGCCTTGTCCTTGTATGCCACTTTTTGTCTCTTTTGGCTAGTTGACCACCTTCTATGTACATATAAGAGAAATATTGGGATGTGGATGACATGCCTTAAGTTGGCTCACATGTGACATACTGAGTTTTAAGGGTAACCCCTTCCCTTTTCATGACATAGCTTACTAGAAACATATCATTGACATAGGGCTTTCTGAATAAGCTCTCATGTCTTCTTCTACTTTAAATTAATTTCTCACATCAATGGTGTTAGCAACCGCTTTAAAGTGGGGGCATACATTGACACTGATATTTTACTGTATGGTTTTCTTTATTCTCGTGATGCATCCTTTTCTTGGTGGTGTCATTGGGCTTGATTTCCTCTAAGAGTGTGATATTTCTTTGACTTTTTCACTCTTTGAGACATTAGGCATGATGTTCCCCTAAGACGCGACCTTTACATGAACAAAAAAAATCCCCTTTAACAAAATTTTTTACATTACAAAAGCATTACATTGTGGTTCCTTATTGAAGTTATCAAGAGGATAACTTTGGTATGGTTAATAGGATGAGAAGCCAATACACTGGCATGAATTTCTCATTATATGGTGAGAAGTAGATACATTGGAATGGATTTCTCACTAAACCACTTCAATGGGACAACTCACCTAGTGAACAGATTGAGGTTGCACTACCCCAGAGTGAGCAACGTATGTAATGGACAAACAACCCCCTTTCACATCGCATTTAAACGGTTGTGCTTGATCCTTTTTTTTTCTTTTTTTTACTTGGCCTTTGATAGGTTATGATTATGTATCTTTGTTATTGCTTCATACTTAAGTATCTTTAATGTCTAGACTTTAGTGCGAGTTTGACATGGGTCATCCTCTCACTAAAGTGGGGGAAAAATGTAGTAACGGAAAAAGTAGGTTTTTCCCTTACTTGGTTTAGGATAATTCACATTAAAACTGAATTAATGGTGTCTTAGAATAGTGTTGTAATGTCTTGTACACATTCAAATTATTATAGGACCTTTATTTGATTAAAATATGCCTTAATTGATCCTTTGCAAGAGTATTGTAAAGTTTTGTAACACACTTTCACACTTTTCTAGGATTTATTTAATTAATTAAGCCTAGTGGGCTACTTTTAATAAAATATACTTAACTTGTATCTTATTTAGGTGTTGTAAAGTGTTGTAACACACTTTAACATTTATCTATGGTCCCCTTAATTAATGGTGGTTAATTGAGTTTAATTTACCCCTTTAATTAAAATTCAAGCCCCCTTTTCAAGGATATATTCTGACACCAAATAATGATATTGTATGAAATTTAATTTGGAAAATTTGGTGTCTTGAAAAGTGCTGCTAGGACCCATTCACCTTTTACTAGTGCAGGGTGTCCTCTCCACATAGGACACCACTTTCTTTGCATTTTTGAGGTGGGTTTTGGATGTTATTTAGCCTCCCCAAAGCTTGGTCTTGGAAATTGTGCTAGGATCCATTCACCTTTAGTGGTCAATGAGTCTTCCATTAATACGACCCCTATTTTTGAATTTAATTTTGTTGCGATCCTTATAATTTTAATACCAAAATCTAAGGTTGGATTGAATTCTTTGAATTTTGGGGTTAATATCTCTCTTTAGAATAAATAAGGGTTAATTCACATTGTTTCACCTAGGAACTTTGAGAGAGCATCCTTATAGAAATTTTGAGTCTATAAGAGTATTCATAATTCATTTCAATGTGGATTTTAAAGGTGTATTGCAACAAGTCAAGATCATTTCATCATGTCAAGCATTTGATAATTTCATGCATGTTGTTGAGCTAAGATTGCGAGTGTAGTATTAAAGATCTATTACAAGCATTGTTTTACATCATATTGATGGATCAAGATCTACATTCTTCATGGGAACTTCATGTTAGTTTTCTGATTTACATTACAAGACATCATCCAAGGTATCTACATTGCATTATTTCATCAAC